>JANHGO010002768.1:0-28947 GCA_024606505.1 Aquila spilogaster
CTGCTTTGGCAGGGGGGGTGGACTAGATGATCTCTAGAGGTCCCTTCCAACCCCTACAATTCTGTGATTCTGTGATTATCCTCTTTCTTACACTGCTGACTTTTGCTACATGATACCACAACAAGGTCCCAAAATGGTTAAGCCTGTAAGTGGTAACATAAAAGAACCGTATCACAAAACAGAATAGAGCTTACAGCCATACTTACAGTGTAATTATTATTCATTTCTTAGCCAGAAATGTACACCCAATGTTGTCACTGCAATACAGAGAACTAGGTGTTCCCTAGAGTGTTTGAGCTGATTGTCTCTCATAGTAATGTTCTTGTCATTTCACAAATGTAATATTACAATTTTCTCAGAGCAAGACTGATTTTCTTGTCCTCTCAATGAAGTTTTACTGCAGCACAACACTCTTCTTATCCTGCTTTTTGCAGCTTATACTTAGTTTTAATGGGTCCTACTTTTGTAAAGGCTATTTATTTTCTGTAATTAATGATCTAAACAGGAGTGTGCAAGTACTTAAACATAGGTGCTTTAATCATGTGATTATATATACTTCACTTTTCATTCCACAACGAATGTGTTTTGCAAAGCACACTGGTATGCCTCATTGGTCGAAAAAAAGCTCTGCTTACTCTCATTGCTGGTGAAAGGTGAAACTTTTGTCCTGTTTTCTTCAGGAACACATTTTTCCTGGGTTAGCTTTCCTTTTATTTCTCCTCTTATTTTTCTCTCTCAGTCCTCCTTCACTGCCACAAACACAGCAGTTTTTTATTTCTTTAGGTTTACTGTAGCCCACCTGTCCTAATAAGTTAATTCAACCCAGTTTCCAAACCTTTCCTCCCCTGAATCTCTGTCTCACCCAGCCCATTCCTCTCCTATCCAAGCTCTGCAGTGGAGTGAGAGGTGTCCACTTCTATAGTGAGGCAGCATTTCCGGTAGTGGAGAAGAGGGAAAGAAAGTGCAAATGCACACACATGCCCCAAGCCCCTTCACTCTTTTCTTCCATGCCAGAATCAATCAGTGAAAGCCCAAAACTGAGCTAGACTGTGGATTTGTAGTAAATCTGTTTTTCCCTGAAAAACGAGTGGAGGCTGCTATGTTAAGCAGCAATTTAGCCTGACTGAGAGGAGGGGCATCATGATAAAAGTTCTCTCTCTTGCAGTTTGACAACTGCTCTCTGAAGAGCTGCCGTTGCCTATGGAATATTACCGAAGCCTTGGATTAGAAGCGGTACTTGCAAAATAGAATTGTGATTTTAGAAATTCCAGATTAATGGAGAGGGAAAGCACAGCCTGGAATCTAGACTTCTGTACAACAGACGATGGCAACATTTCTAAAACAGGTAAGAGAAAAAGTTATTAAGTATTCATCCCACCTGTATTCTCCACAGTAATACATATTTTTTGTACTTAGCTACTACATTCTGATTAGTACATACAAATATGTATACATTTCATATTATCTACTTTTTAATAACTATTGTCTTTGGTAGGCAATTTTGTGAACCTTAACTATCCCTCTACCATAGTTCGTCAGCCATATGGGATTTCATTAACTCTCAAGTAAATGAACACCATTTTTTAGTGAAAGAAATGGTACCTTAATCACAACACTGACTGAGTCATTAGGAAGAAAGGAACCGAAAATTAGCACAACCTACTTACCTAACTGTATATAAACATGGCGTTATATTACTTATTGTCTGCATTGCACTAATATGTATTATATGGTAAATGGAGTTGAACTAAACTATGTACAAAGCTCCACTTAATACTCACAAATCATTATATCCTGTCATATCAACACAGCTGAATGTAAAAAGGGAATGCATTATATAATTAACTATCAGGTAAGACATTAAAGTAGAAAAAATGCAAATAATGCCTGATATTTATAGAACAAAATCTAGGACCCCTCTACATTCATTTTTAATTTTCTAAGATGAGCAAAAAGGGTACACTTTGAGAACATATGCGTCAGGAATAGGCAGGTGAACAGAAAAAGGTGAATAGTGTGGAAACATACATGGTAACTGGAATAGTTTTGCACTAGGTTGAATACAATTGCAAACAAGCATGCAGAATTCTCACAATAACCCAAAGGAAACAGCTTTTCTAAAATCAGGGCATTTGCTACAAGGAAGAGAGAGCAAAAAGAATTAGGGGGCAAAGAGACAGTGGATAAGGAATGAAGTTGCATAAAATAAATGGTTAACTCAGTCTAATCTTTTACCTCGGGCCAAGTTAATCTCTTATTATGAACTTGTTACAAATGTCAAAAAAAAAACAACAAAACAAAAAACAACAAAACAAATCAAACCACGGGTATGATGGGGAAGAATAAGAGTGTATTTACACATATGAAAGTAGATACTTTAAAACAAACAAGCTTAGTAAACCTAATGAAACTTTGGAAATATAAGTTAAATGTCATATAAAGGACTATTCGATTCTCTACAGTGATGCAGTACTTCTCAGCTCCAAAAGAAGTTCCCTCAAAAATTCACTTTCTACTCAAACACTGTCTCCTACCTACTCCAAGACTTTGGAGAGCATATCATGGGTACAAGGGGAACAAAGAGAGTAGTTCAGGATTTTGGACACTGCAAAAAAAACAGCAAGAAAACGAGCTCATCAGACACAGTCAGTATATTGAGCCTGAAACTGTTCAGCCAAAAAATTAATCAAAAAATTGTATCCAATCCTATTTTCATCAAAGACAGGAAACTGTTCTTAATCAGGCACTAACTGCAACTTCTCTATCACAGGACAATGTCATGGTGCTCTTGTTAATTCTGTCCCTGCTAAGATGTGTGTATGTATGTTACTTGGCTTTTTTTAAGAAAACATGGACTTTGCTGTGAACACAGTAATGTTCAAAAAAAGGAAGTTTTCTTAAGCTACAGACACAAAATCTTGCACTTGAACTATGAAGATGACCTAGTCACATCTGGTAGCTTGTTATTTTGTTACTGCTTAGAAAGTAGACAGAAAACTTGCCACTGTCTGATATAAAAAAATATGTCACCCCTGAAACTTATTACAGCACATATGCAGATCTACTGGGCAACAGCATAGCTCCAATGGTCTCAGGATACAGCAGGGCATGGAGTTGATGTTTATGCAGGTACAGTGTAACCGGGTTCTGCCTGTATAGAATTCTTCACATTCTCCTAATGGAAGACCAGGAGGTCTTCTTATAGCACTAAGCCAGAGTCAAACTGCTTGTGTTCTTCTCTTGCTTATTACGTTATCTTGGAAAAGGCTTTTTTTTTCTTTTGAACCAGCTTGACTGTGTTCACCCTGTTTGATAGGCTGTAAGTAATTCACCCCAATTGCAATGCATAGTGTTTTAAAAATCCCGTCTTGGTTATGGCCTCTATGCTCTACTGTAATACATTGAATAAGGAAGAAATAGTGAGAATATTTTAGAAAATCCAAATATGAACATCGAGGTTCATGGAATGCAAGGAAAATGCCTACACAGAAATTCAAGGGAAATTCAAAGAGCATGAGAAACACAGAAAAATGCAATCATACTTTCTAATGTGACCTCGATCTCCAAACTCATCTTACCAAGGTATGCAGTTCCAGAACCTCCAGATAAGTAACTAACTCCATGTAGCTCAAGTCAGAGCACAGTCTAGTAAACTCAAGGTGATGAAGAAGATAAGGGATTTATTAGTTCTAGTCTGTAATTGCCCTAGCAGAGTTACCAGGCTATACATACAGTCAACTTACAGCAAAGTAGATCAGGTGGCACAGCTGTCTCTCCAGTTAAGACTGATCTACAGTCCTCTTCCAGGAGCTTGATGAGATCAGGAATCCCTGGCATTACAATTGCCTCCTGAAGCTACAGACATGTTTTCTGTAGCCAGTTTAGGACTTACTTGTGCTGCCAACATAATTAGAATCAAGTGCTTACTGCCTTCATTCATAATTATTTAAAAGAAAAGCAAAGAGGTAGGAAATACAATTTAATTCAAAGCACAAATGAGATTTAGCCAAGATGATTCTAGGAAAAGATAACTTTCCTATACTTATTAAAACTCCTTTTAACTGAACACATTATAAAGCAAATGTTACTTATTGGTATTGTACTTATCAGGGTGACTACACTTCAAAGAATTTACATGTTCATCTTATACACTTTGGCTGAAGAAAAAAATTATACAAAATTTGATATCCATAAAGGCTATGGAGAAGTATAGGGAAAGTGTACTGTTACCCTAAGTTGAAGTACAGTGCTTCAATACTTAACAATATATATTTAAGTAACAATTATTTCCAACCTCTTAAAAACACCAGCAGTTGACCTCATGGCTTTCAATCCTTCTGGAAAGTCACTTGACTGCTTTTGTTGCTGAACTTCTACAGAAGTAACTTTCCTTCGTAATTCTATTCAGTACAGTTTGAACTAACTTTTCATAAGTACACTACCTGGGTGAGTCATAAATTCGTAACGCACAATAACGCAGTCTCTGTTTGGCAGGTCATAGCTCTTACTTGTTATATTCTGAGCTATGTCTGCAGACATACCTTTGGAAAAGTAATATTAAGGAAGTTATGAAAGCAAAACATCATGTTCCAAAAAAGCACTACTATCAACCTAACAATTGAAGATGTTCAAAAATTTT
The DNA here is from genome assembly GCA_024606505.1 of Aquila spilogaster. Classification (NCBI taxonomy): domain Eukaryota; kingdom Metazoa; phylum Chordata; class Aves; order Accipitriformes; family Accipitridae; genus Aquila; species Aquila spilogaster. Next base: position 4,640 of record JANHGO010002768.1, read on the forward strand.
CAAGCAATCAATAGCATTGTGGAAAAGAGATCTTTCTTCTGTGTAAAGTGAGTAAATGCTGAGTAAAATTTTATCCCGCCTTCCTATCAAGCACTGTATTGGATTCTGATTTCTGAATGGCTGTTTTTATGACCCTCATGCAAAGTTCCAACTTGGACAGACTTTACAGATTAAAATAGAATCACTGAGTCATGGAATCACTGAATCAAAGAATGGCTTGGGTTGGAATGGGACCTTAAAGATCATCCAGTTCCAACTCCACTGCTGTGGACAGGGTTGCCACTCACTGGATCAGGCTGCCCAGGGCCCCATCCAACCTGGCCCTGAATGCCTCCAGGGATGGGGCATCCACAGCCTCTCTGGGCAATCTGTTCTCTTTTATCATTTGGAGAGAGGTTCTAGAAACATGACAAATGAAATTGGTGACAGTTCACTCTGGTAAAATACTCCCACCTTTACTTTGTGGTGCCTTTTTTTTTTTTTTTAATTAGGAGTTCGCAATCTTTGGGATTAAAGGTGAGTCTTCGCAAGCATGAAAACCTTGCTTTGAAAAACATACTGCAGATCTATATTCCAAACTATCCTTAACAGGCACTGATAGATACTGGGCAATAACGATTGAGACAAAATGAATTCTTTCTAGCCTTATCAAAAGCACAATGGTTTTGGTCTGGGACATCCATTCAGAGAAGAATGCCAACAAAAATAATGCACACAACAACAAAAAAACATTTGGTTCACTGCCTTGGATAGAAATATTGGTGTTGCCTTCAGCACAATCTGATTTGTTTTGATTCTGTCTTCTGGATCTCAGTTGCAGCCCACTGCACAGCTGCCCATGTTACAAATCCCTCTAGGCCCAGTATGAGTACCCAAGACAGTCAAAGCAAGGGTAGAGTGAGTGTGGCCATTTATTATCCTTCTGCTCTTCCCTCTGCTTCCTCAAAGCTAAACACAGATGTATTAGTTGGCAAAGGGAATCTACTGCTACTAAGAATGCATGCCTTTTGTTCTCTCATCTACTGTGCACTATACTAAATATTAGGGCAGAAAATAAGGGGTTGTAAAAAGGTTTGTGAAGCTCTATCTTTGATAGCATTGCTTTAAGTGTTGCCTACTTGGAATTTGCATTTTTTTTCAGATAGAGGAGGGCTTGTACATCCCATATTCTGAATTCTTTCACCAACATACTGGATTTAACTAAAAAGTTTTGAATTGTAAATTCAGTATATTTAACTATCATTTTAAATTTGTTGGTCTCTTTTTCCCCTTCAGGCCTACCCCATGGGAAGATGACAAACGGTACATGCACTATTTTCATTTGCAACAGCCATCCTAAGCTAGAGTGGTACTGTTATTTGCTGATTCTGGTTTGCCTTTTCACTTTGATAGTGGGATTTCTAGGCAACATACTTGCCCTTCGACATTATGTATACTGCATGAAGACCTGGACTACTAACAGCATATTTCTATTTAATTTGGCATTGTGTGACCTCACTTGGATTCTCATGGCACCTTTTTCAGTATATCATAATCTCCAGAAGTCGGATAACTATCTCAGTCAAACATTTTTTTACATCGTAAGACTATTTTTTAGTATTAATATCTATGGAAGCGTCTACTTCTTGACACTCATCAGTTTTGACAGATACTTAGGTGCTGTCCATCCTATTACTTCATTAACATGGTGGAACAAAGGAAAAGCCATGTTTTGTACTGCTGCTGTGTGGATCTTCATAGTTGTTGCATCAGTGCCAGAGATCTTCTGCACAATTGAGGCTGGAAGACAATATTACAGCACAAATTTCCAACATGACATTAGAGGACCTTTACAATTTGAAGTGCCATTCGTACTCTCCAAAATTGTATTGAGATTCCTAATTCCAGTCACAGTCATCTTTACATGCTATATGTTGACTCTCAAAGCATTACTACAACTCTGTAAACGTCAGCAAAGAAGAAATAGAATTATTAGGCCTCTTTTACTGATTTCAGCTGCTATGATCGTATTTGCTGTTTCTTTCACACCTTATCACATTATGATGATGGTGATACTAATTTACAAAACTTGTTGTCAACCGTCCTCTGAGAGCATAAGCACATTAATTCTAGTTTATCAAATCACAGAGATCATCTGCAGCATCAACAGTTGCCTTGACCCAATCATTTTCACAGTAGCAAATAAGACATTCTATCAAAAAATTAAAAATATCAAATGTCATCCCAAATGCCAATGCTGCTGCTGTCTAACACAAAGGGTAAGGGACATCGCTCTGTCCCCAAGAACAGTGACTTAAAATGTCAGTTTACAGAGGCATGCATCTCTTCCTACCCATTTAGCTTTGTGCCATCAGAACAGTTTAAAATTTCATCTCCTGTATAGCACAGCAATCTCTTGAGTAGGCAAGAATAGACAGCAATGTAGAGTAAAAGTTAACATGTAAGTCCACTGGAAAAGAAATGCTATTATATGTACTTTAAATATTATTGTCATAAATATACCTTAACTTATCGTGGCATAGCACGTCTTCCCCATATGTACATCTGACATGAATGAACAATGAATAAAAGCTCTAAGGATCTGCTTTAGTTCTTGGTCAGAAAAATACAGGAAGTCTATGAGTAACCAGTGTTGAGGAGCCTCCTTATAGTTCCTGTTAATTATTTTTTCATATGTTTTCAAGTACTGTTGTGGCTGGACTATGCGATTAGTAAGAATCATGAAGCTAACAGCTGAACTTCCTGAGCGTTTGTAGAGAGGCCTACTACAAGTGCTTGACTGAAATGCTACTTGCATTGAAGTTCCTCTGGCACTGGCAGTGGAACCTCAATAACCTGGATAAATGCAGCACATTTCCAAAAACAAACAAACAAAATATAAATAATAAAGGAAAGCCCTTGAAGATATTGAGAGCCGTAGTGAGTATGCTTATGAAGCAAACAAGCACGAACTGACGAGTTTGCTGAAAGTTTTTCCTACACAGTGGTGGCTCCAAACCAATAGCTCAGGCACACTGGTGGTGCCTCGCAAACCTTGGGCAATTACAGCTGTCTCTCTTAAGTGTTCAGAGAAGCACGTCATTCAGCAGTGAACTCAACTCCTAACAGGGACAACTGTGCAAAGGAAAAGTTCTGAAACACTGAAGTGGCTGAGCTGTGGGAAGAAACACTGCTACACAGCAATGCTTTTTCCTTGTTAATTTAGGGTCTCAGCATCACTTTCAGGACAGTCTAAAGTATAGCGGGCTTCGCTTATTAAAACAGCACAATGTATAGTCATTGAAGAACATCCATCTTCAAGAGTCATTACATAGGTGTTCTCCCAACATATATGTAGTCATCCTTCACACTTAACTATGTGCTTTCTAGCTAAGTCTCACAAAATATCTTGTTAATTATAAAAGGCCATAAATCAATGGGCAAGATAATTTTATTTTCAGAAGTTACTAGTGACAACGTACTTTCACATACACTTTGTATATTGTCCTTTTCATTTTCATAATTTTAGTATGATTTTTCTTGTATATGTGTGAAAAAATAATTCTACACTGACATTAAATCTCACTCACTGAATTTTTCAGTTGTATTGAGTAAATATATATGTATACATAATATCTAGAACATTTCTTAATTGTTTATAACTGTGATGTGAAATGAAGGAACAAGTGTTGTTAACCTGAAACACTTTAAAGACGTTAAATGTGTATATATATGAGGATCTCACAGTAAATTGCGTGCCTATATTCTATTCTGGCGAGTTACATACTCACCTAATTGTTCAGTGCTGCTCTTAACCCTTTGATGATTTCTTAATCCTTATTTTTCCCATGTTTTAAAAGAAAAAATATTTACCTTCACCTACTTCATGTGTGAGCTGTCTATTGTAAACATGACAGGGTTGTTAACAATGCACTGACTTCTTCAAGAGAGTTTGTTAATCTCTAAATGGGTACATATTGGCCACTATCTACTCCTCTATATGCTTACATCTCAGACTGATACAGAAATGATATCAATGCCATTTAGAGACAAAGGTGCTCTCTGCATGAGAAAGGGAAGAACAGGAGAGATAATTGTGAAGCTCTGGGCTAAATGAGTTTATTGCTCCCCTTGGACTGCAAGTTTTAAACAGTAAGCAATTTCCAAAATTAAACATTTGCCATTTTATCGTTTATTCTATCTTTAAAGCTACAGCTACACTCTTTCTCCTATCTCTACTTCAGTATTGATTTCCAACAGGGTTTGGGTTTCTTTTTTTTTCTGCAAAATTCAGTGGGAAATCAAAATCAAAGTAAGTTTTTTTTCTGGACACAAAGTTAAACATAAAAGCTCACTGCTATTCTCACTGCATACTGTCTGCTATACAGATGTTAATGTTGCTACTACATATCAAGTTAGTATCATTAGAAAGGAGTTCTGTTGTTAATGAGGAAATAAGCGTTAAATTCAGAAGAAATTGTGAAAAACATTATCAAAGTTGTTTCTTCTTTTCTGGAAAAAAAAAAAAGAAACTCTTTTCTGTTAGAACTGCTGCCTTCGTAACACCTATGAAAGCAGTCTGTGGTCACGAGTATGCAAAGTTCATGAGAATTAAATTAAAAATTTAAAATAAAGAGTGGAATCAGAAACCTACAGCAAGATCAGGCTCAGTAATTAGAAAGCTTCACAGATAACCCTTCTGCAACTCGTAGGCCTTTTGCAAGCATTAATGTGGATTGCAAAGTCATGGGTTTCTCTACCTGGGATTCAGTGTGTGAAAAGAAAAACTAAGTCTACTAGTGTAGTCTTAGTCTTTTGTAGGAAAGTCAATGTGAGAGTCTGACTCAGAGAAAGTTTTCCATAAGACAGAGAGAAATTTCATTCTGGTCAGGTAACCAGAACATAACGCATTTAACTGAAGAAGAATGACCTTCATAGTCTCTACGTGGGTGGATTATGCAGTATACAGATTAAAAGATGCAAAATGAGCTGCTATTTACTTTCTGTCAGCATCACCCTACGAAAGAGCTGCATGGTCTAAGGCACATATGACAGAACAATGCCAGCAGTTGCCATCATGGGCCTGGGAGAGCATCAAAGAGAGCTGTAAGTGCTGTGCCCAGTGACCAGGAAAGGACAGCAGAAGCAAAGAGGCAGGGAACTGGTTTTCCAGATGGCAGCCAAGTCAAAAGATAAAAATTGCCATGAAATAGCACATATCAAAACAATACTGATTTCCGCTGGATATCCTTTGATCCTCCCTGACTTCCAAAGACATGAGCAAGAGACAAAGGCAGCATGGATAGTACCCCTGATTTACGTGCTGAGCTGGGGAAAAGCAGGAGAAAGCTGGAAACTCCTCTAGTTCGCTTACATAGGACGGACTAAGGCAGGTCTTCCTCAGTCCACAGTTCTGTGTTCATCTACAGATTAAGGGACACACTACTGGCACTCTGAAACTCTCATAAAATCCACTTTTCCACATTGCTTCTCTCTATATTCCACAAACAGAAAAAATATGGAATAAAGTGTATTACAGAAGAAAATCCTTCTCTCTGTGTCTGTTTCTGTAGCTGGATGGAACGGCCCACAAGCTTATATAACTCAGTTTTCTACCAATGAAACCATCAACAGAAGAGGTCCCATGGTGTTCACAAACAAGTGAGAATGGGAGGAAGGAAAAGCAAACAAGCCACCCTGTGTCCCTGAAAAGTTTATCCTCAACAACCCCAAGTAAAAGAAATGAAGACATTCCTTAAAAAAAAAATGTATCCGTGTCACAGTGTCTCTGTTGCCTGTTCTCCCAACCTGGCATCTTGCACAATGTGCCTTGTACTGAGTTGATTTTAAAGTTAATCTTTAAAGATCTGCTTTAGGACACAAAAGCCTTACGAAAAATCATTCTCTCTTACCTTCTGCTGTTCAGATAGCAGTTCCTCAAGCTAATCAGCTATGAATACTCCCTAGTAGCTGAAAAGGCTTCTAAACATTTATTTTCCTGCTTATAAGAGATGCAATAATCAATTAAACACACTTTTTAAAAGTGTTTTTGTTCAACGAGGCTGAACTAATGCTAATGTTCTCCTGAATGAAACCAAAGGTTTTCTGCAAACTAAGACTTAAAAACCACAAGACATCTGTTCATATTTACTTGGTCATGTTTTTATTCGGAAATAAATGCTCCTAAAATGTTTCATTATAATATTCCTCAGATAATTTGACGTACACAAATAAAATCAAATCAGATTATTCCATTTTGCTACAATAAGTGAACAATAAAACAAACAACTAAGAGCCAAAGTCAACATCTTCTACTAAGACAAATATGTTGTAACACCGGTTTCTCACAGCCTATTGTTTGGGTTAAATCCGAGGACATGGTATCTAATTAAATGCCCGCCTGTTCTACTGAGTTTGAACACATCTGTTAACATTGAAATAATTTATTAGTCTACAAAATTGACTGCAAGACGTGGATAGCTTTCAATTACCATTTCTGAATTCAGAGATATTACAGGGATGGGCATCTTTGTAACTCACCAAATGAATACAAGATGGCCTATGGCCTGAAAAATTTGCTTATGTGTGTGATCAGCTGTGGTTGAGGAAACACCTGTCTTACTGTAAAACTCAGCATTGTTTTGTAAGCAAAAATTGCTAAAACTAAAAATTCTAAGTTGAAGAGGTAAATTGAGTGATAAATGTCCCAAAGGTGCTCCGTAAGGTAAGCCATCCTTATGCACCCGCTGTTCTGTATTTGCCTATGTAATGCTTGCACAAAACTACCTGAAAACTTCCTGCATTAAGATATGAGCTTATTTTCTTTAAATAACAATGTTAAAATTCTCCTAAAAGATGGAGTCTCACTTCAACGTGCATAAACCGATGTATTCTGATATCAGTTTTTCTTTTCCGAGTCTCAGAAACACTGCACCTGGCAAACAGCCATGCCAAACAGTGCGCCAGACAGATAAAATATCCCACCTTTGTACACCACTTTCACCAGTGGAAGGCAATGCTTTTTAGGCAGAAGGAAAAATAATCACCGCACTGATTCTTCCACTGGAGGAACTAAGGCGGAAGGAAGCAAGTTCTGCATGGGCCTCGCCACTGCTGCCCAGCCAGCCCTGCACCAGGCGCAGGTGGCCAAGGTCCCATTGCGGCCTGCAGCATGGCACGTGCTGACTGCCTGCCAGGGTAAGCTCCCCGCTTCCTCTTCACGTGGTTCACAGGGTTTCCTCCAGCTGGGCAAGGTGAGTCTTCATTGGAGAGAACTGCACTTCTCAGCTTTTGCACTCAAAGGTAAAATGCAACCTCATGTCACAAAACATACATACTCAAGGTCTCGGCTACTGACCTAGCTAGAAAAGTGATGCCTTCGTACAGTACATCATGTATTATGGGAACCCAGAATCTCCAGTTTCCTATCAGTCCAGCCAATACTGGTCAGAAGACCAACGTTAGCAGCCAAAACGTCTCCATCAGTCTTCTTGTGGAGCCTGTCCTACCTGATTCTGCTGGTCTCACGGACCTGGTGTGAACTAGAAACTGCAGGGGAAGCAAATGCAGTTGATAAGCATTGCTCTCTGCCTTCGTCTAAAATGCCACACGGTCTTTAAACATTGCTTGCTATTTCTCTAAGAAAAAAATAACAGAAATAAAATTGTTCATAAGAATGCACACTCATCTTTTAATGCAAAGTAAGTACAGGAAGATGGACTTTTACTGCTGCACGGAAAGAGCTGACATGGTCTTTTTCTCTAAAGGATTACCAAAGGCAATCAAGAGCAGTTCAGTGATGGTCAGAGCCACCTGCTCTACAGAACGATGCAAGGAATTCATGCAGGCATCACATCTTTCTCTATGTTTCACATTAATGTCATTGCTATTACCTGGATGTAGTACCTCGATCTGCTATTATGAATAAACTGCAAAATGCCGGTAACATGGGAAGACTTAAGCTATGCCAGAATTAGAATGTGTAAGCAGGCTTGATTTTGCATTTTTCCACATCTGTCAATTTCCATTACACGGACTTCAAATGTAATTTTAACCACGGATTTTTACTCTTCCTGGTGTTATTACATCAGGTTTAGAACATTGTGCTGATGCAGTTAAAAGAAAAACTAAAAAAAAAGATATTGATTTCCTATTATGTATTAGAACAATTTGCAGTAGGGAAGCAACTCAAAATCCTGCCTGTGCAATAGAAAGTGCTAACGTGTTTGTTTGTGAGGTGCAGGTTTTTTAATTTTATGTGACAGTATCCAGGTTATGAAATGATCGTGGAAAAAATACCCTCTTTAGATGTCTTCATTGAATAACAAATAAAATTACTTTAGAGGGTGTATAAATATGAATTATATTTGTGTACTCTTTATGCTTAATGAATTTTTAGCGTTTTTAAGTACTGGCTTTTTTAACTGCCAGAGCTATAAACGTAATTCCATGATCCTCCTCCTTTTTCTCATTCTGGAGCACTAATACATTTCATCATCTTATTTGTAGTATCTAGTAGAAGCCATAATTTTCTTCTCTGAATTTACTGGATCAAATTTCACAATAAATAAAAGAAGCTTTGCAGCATTTATATCCCTTATAATGCTGATGTTGAACTCCGAAAGGTAGGGCTGTAATCTCTATTTCTCAGTGCCAGTTCAGTGACACCCTGCAATGACTTGTCAAAATAATTAGTTCCCTGTTTTTTTTTTAAATTGTTTGCTCTTTTCTCCTGACACTGCATTGAAACTGATTCACAAGCTTATTTTTAACAAAAAATTGTTTGCTTGCAACCTATCTTCTGTGCTGCCCTTTTAGATAAGCATTTATAAAGCATTTTTTTGTCAGAAAATAAAGGAGATTTTGTCCTCATTCATCAAAGAGCATCTTTAGGTTTACAAATGGTCTTTGTGGTAAGTTGTCCAAAATGCACTACTGTGGCAAAGTAACTTAGAAATCTGAGTGTGGTGCTATATGCAGTTTAATATGTTTAAATGAAAATAGCGTAATATGTTTAAATAATAGCAAATATGCACGACAAATGTTTAGCTTGATTTGAGTAAGGAATGTTCTTTTCTCTCAAACAGAGGTAGCTGAGGTCAATGGAAAGCAGCCATCCCACCACTAACCCTGAATTAAACGAGATTTAGGTTTGACTATGAGCTTTGCTACTGATTTTCTAAAGGACTAAGGCAAACAGCATTGTCTCTGCTACTCTGGAGGGAATGTAAGGTTCACAACAAACATGCATGCTAAGCTGTCAAGGAGCAGGAGAGAGCAAGAGAGAGAAGAGATTTACATTTTCTTGAGATAAAAAGTAGTTACTTGGTCAGTCAAACGCAGGAGGTAGCACACAATCTAATAAAAAGAAATTTTGTCTTGAAGGAAATGAAACAATGCTTTCTTACTAAAAAAAAAATAAAATATTTAGACTCTCTCCTTGCTAAGAACAAAGTACATTATTTTTTGTGCAGAACCCTTGGTAGCCTCAGGAAGGGCGAGCAGCTAAAAGAGCTCCCTGCACAAGGTTTCTCTCTATCTGAGGCATAAAGGATGCTGAAAAAAAGAAAATCTGACTGCAGATAGCTTCCTGATTTAACCTCAGTATGCACAGATTAAGCATGGGTTTTGTTTTATATTTTATCTTCCATAAATATCTGCAGTTCTGCTGTCTGCTTTGTACAGGGGGAATAAATCTCACAGTTCACAAGGAGTACCCCAGAGGCTACAGAGGGTGTTTGCATTTCAGATGCACAAGACAAGTAAAGAAATGATGTTGTGGGACTGAGAGGATATTTATTCCAGTGACAATCAAGAAGGCTCTCTAGCCTACCGTGAACGTTCAGGACACACACTTAGACTTGAGCATTTTCAGACTCAGTGAAAACTATTATTTCATATACTATATATTTCTCAACTAGCATGTGTATATGTGACCGGAGAGACACTTGTCTGAATGCCAATCAATAAGTCAAGTCCTCCATCAAAATTAGTGCATGCTGCAAGCACAAAAACAGTGATATGGAGTGAGTTTTCACTGGTTAAAATATTTGCAAGACCTAATTCAACTGTGGGCTGAAGTTTCCAAATACTGAAGAATTTATTTAGGAAAAAAGGTCAGATGCTCTACTTTGATAACAGGGGATTATGTTTATAGAATTAAAAATATGAACTGTAGTTATGTGTTCTTTAACCTTCCTCCACCTTCAAAGTGGAGCTTTTATATTTGACAAAGGGACACAATGAATTTTCCAATAATGACATTACAAAACTCTTGCAATGGTATAATCATAAGCAATGATCATTAATCCTAGTTTGCCGTAGCACATCATTCATGTGTATTATGTACTAATATTACGTGATGGAGTCCTAAAAGGACTATTTACTGTATGGAAGTGGAAAGAGTAGGAATGCATAATATCACCTAATCCACCAGATCCATTTCACTTAGCAGCATCTTAGAAAAACTGAATTTTAAAGAATTTGATACTATAGTATTTGCTAAACTAAGTAACTATGACAAATGCTATACTGACAAATAGATATTTACTAGAAACACTGTGAAAGGAGAAACTGTGTTAATATTAAAAAAAAAACACACAACAGTTTCATAGCAGATTTCATTTGGAGCTCAATCAGATATAAAACAAACCTAAATTTTCATTACTGAAAAAAAGTCAAAGGGTGAATAGGTAGAACACTATTTTTGGTAAGTACACAAAATGCCGGTAAACTACAGAGGGTCTTTTGTGGTAGGAGGGGAGGGAGTTACTGAAAAATGCTTTATTTTTTTCCAAATATTGTACGGAAACATTCATTACTATTCTTCATCTACCGTATTAAAGTTTTCTTATCTAAAGAAGGTAACTGTTTCCCTAACTGTCATAATCATTCAGTACCACTAGAAGGTGCTCCTCTGTTGAAAGATAATTACATCTGTTTCAATTGCTTCTCAAAACCGCTTTTCCTCTGATAACTGCGGTTGTGGCCAGGTGTTTACACAGACTATAATAGCAACAACTGGCCCTGTCACACAACAGCAGGACCTCATATGTCCTAGCCATTAATACAGCATGAGAATAACAGACCAGTTGTTGCCCATTTTCTTCGCCAGTCAGTACCTCAGCTGAGCAGAACTCCAGTTAGTTTTGCTGGAAGGTGAGAGGCTGTGAATGCCCCCTTCCTGGAGGCGTTCAAGTCCGGGCTGGATGGGGCTTTGAGCAACCTGTTCTAGTAGGTGGTGTTCCTGCCTATGGCAAGGGGGTTGGAACTACATGATCTTAAAGGTCTCTTCCACCTGAAACCATTCTACGATTCTATGAGTTGAGAGAACTGTGGTGGATCTGGCACCTTGTGAAGAGCCACAGAAGTCTTTCATAGTGAAGGTGGTGAGGAACAGGTTGCCCAGTAATGTGGTTGATGCCCCGTCCCTGGAGACTTACTTTCAAGGTGAGGCTGGATAAGGCCCTGGGCGATCTGATCTAGATGTCCATGTCCATATTCATTGCAGCAGAGTTGGGCTAGATGGCCTTCAGAGGTCCCTTCAAACTCTAAGGATTCTATGATTCTATGATTATCTATGTATAGGAAAAGCTCATTCCTTAAGTATCTTGGAACAGAATGCACTCCTAGTGGGACACTTGCACAGTTGTCTGAAGGCAAGAGGGTCCAAGATTTTTAAGAAGGACTATAAGACAACTGTGTGTACATAAGCATATGATTTATACCAATTCCACAAAAACAGTTTCATGATATCATACTGTATCTGGAAATCCAAGGGGCAGTAATTCATAGACAGCCTTATACGAGCCTCAGCCGAGTTTGCTAGATAGCTGATAACCAGAAAGGCATTCTGATAACCACTGAGTGTATACCCACTGCCTCTGCAAGCTCTTTACAAATACAATAAAAACCTTAATTAAAAACTGAAATAACTGCAGTTTTTCTAATAAAAATCTTCAGCCTGCATACCACCTGAAGAGGTTTGTGTCACTTGTAGGATAGTATTTTGGTGAGAAATGTGAAAGAAAAGGGCAGTGAGAATGGACAGGCTGGCTAAGCTAAGATTCTGTCTTTCTGAGGTGCGAAATTTATGCAAAGTGTAAAAGTGACCATTATGGAATTCAGAATTTTGGTATACTTCAAAAGCTTGCATTTCATCAGCTTTTCTGCCCTCGACAACCATCAGTAGGAAGCCTATTTCCAGTGAAAGATAGTTAAGGAAGGAAGTATCCATAGAGTTCAAGGAGTGAATCATTAACCCATTAAAACCTAAAGTCAGCCCTAAGCATAAGGTTTGTGATGGTGAGGATATGATTGCTTAGCTTTTCACAAACTTCAGTACCACACAAGCAGCAAACATGGTGTTCTCAAGTGGAGCCCCCCCAGTGGAGCACTTTGCAGAAGCTGCTGCAAGAGGCAAAAGAAGCTCAGAACTACTCAAATTCTGGAGTTTGATTCACCAGACAGGTTCGGATGATGAAAATGGAAATGATTAAAGGAGAAAGATGCTGGCAAGCTTTTCAGGAAGACAGCCCATTCCATTCACCTCTTTATGTTAATATGGGAAACATTCCCGAGGAAAATACCCGTGTTCCCTGGGAAATATGATATCATTACAGAAAAGCACCTCCAGAGGTACAACTGTCCTGCTTTCATGTGGAAGATAATTTATACAGTTCTGTTGTAAATGAAAAAGAAATAATAAATACACATCACTGATGCTACTTTCAGGTCCAGCACTCTTCATGTGCAACATGCTAGTGCAGAACATCTTCAACTTCAAATATCCAACACAATGCTCTCCATCTTGAGATGCTAGTGTCTTGATAAGGAACAGACACAGAAAATCATACCTGGCACTTGTTTCCTTGAGGTTATGGAGTACTTTCTCAGTCCTGCTACTGAATGTTTCCGGCTCTTTCAGAGGAAGATTTTTTGCCTTTCAGAACAAGGAACCCAAACCTCTTCAACAGAATCAAATATCTTCACTCATTTTGAAATAGCATTTATTTTAGGGATGTCCTGTTAGATTACATTCAATCCACCTTGTATGGCAGTGAGGAAAAACAACCACAAATTTTGTCTTTACAATGGCCACAGAATATTCAACTGAGACTCCCTGAAAGACCTAGGTATGGATTACATAGAAGATTAAAAATAATACAAATTATTATGCCACAAAAAAAAACATTGCTTTTCATACTGCTGAAGACACCTTTTCGACACTGATGTACTTAGAAATACATATGTTCTTCCTTCTCTGAGGAAACAGTCTTTGAAGGACTTCACCTTTCTACAATATGTCACAGCAAGTAAACAGCTAGAAGGTACTTAACTTGCTTCCCTCAACAAGACAAAATACTTTAAGATGGCTTTATGGGATATCTTCAAGGGATAAGGTCTGCAACTATAAAAATGAAAAAGAGGGATTAAATATACATCAGTGTAAGTAGCGTGGGAACTCCTGGTTTCAGTTTTGGTCTTCTAAAGGAATTATATCAGGCATCAATCTGATTTCCAGTGCAGTACGCACAGTACAATGTGAATGAGGAACATGTGCTCTGCAGGAAGTGCTGTAACTTTTCCAGGGGAAACTCTTATCCAGAGAAACTGATCGATGGAGAGGAACTTGTACAATATAGCTAGGAACAGAAGAACTATTTTTTTTTTTTTAATCACTGCCTCAGGATACAGTATCAAATGAGACCTTAGTATCAAATATATGACAAGACCATAATATTTGACACAAAAAGGTTCTCAGATCTCCAGTGTTGATGGGTGTTAGCAGAACGCTGAGTGTAAGACTCTTTTAGGTAAGTTGTAGGCCAATCCTGTGCAGGCAGCAGTGCTGCAGTGTGCTCCCATTGATTCTGAAGAGTTTTCGCATCTTCTTCACTTTTTATACATCATGAAACTCCAACACATTATAATGTTAAGTGTGAATTAAGATTCATATTTTATGTCCACCTACATCTATGACCACAGATCAACAAGAGAGCTAGGATGTTTGTGTTTTATTGTTAATTAAAGCTAGGATTAATCCAATTTTAGGCCTCAATCCCTTTCTTCCACATGAACTAAAATTAAATATTACTGCTATGAGTCTCTAGGAACATTTTCCTCAAACCTACCTGATCACCTAATGTCCTCTCTGCTATAATATCCCGTTTTCATTATTTGTTTAGCACGTTTGGCTTTGACTGAATATTGCTCACAGGTTTGGTGTCCTCTTTGCTTTAGCACTAAATAAAAGTGTGTTTCTCAGCACCATGGCATCAGTATTCCAGAAATAGAAAACATTACTTAGCATGCACATACATGAGCTTCAAGCAGCTGTCCACTTTGAAAGATCATATCCCAGTGCCAAAGAGGAAAGAGGAATTCAAGGCAATTTAAGACAGGAAGACATCAGCAGAAGAAACTGCCTCTTTTCAACCAACAGCTTGTTTTTAAACATTTCCGTTTTTCTGGCCTCCAGGCAAATGGTCCAAATCAACAAGTTCCCCAATATTTTAACACAAGTGGGAGGAAGAAGAACACGATACATTTGGAGGTTTATGAGAAAATGTGAAAATTTGCGGAGGACTTGCCTCTTAATAACAGGTAGGTGGGAACAAAGACTACTGCTGACTGCTAGCTTAATTATTTGCCTTCAGAATTACTGTCAAAGGCACCTAAAAATAGACCTATTTTTGTTTGAATCTGAACAATTGTTCGAGGCTGGAAGACTATCAGCACCGTCTTTCGTTGGCATCCGTGATGGACCACTGTCAGATACCGAGCAAGAAGTGGGAGAAGTTTAACCAATAAAGTTCATAATATTCTGAAGTCTTTTAAGTCATAACAATAAACAACTGATAATCACACCTAAATCATCTAGTTTGTCATAACCTATTAAATGGCCAATTTGGATATGCAAAAGACATATAGTTTTTAATCATTCTGGTAGATTAATTAATAGATGCATAAAACAAAGGAAAAGGCAAAATTTACTACATTGTAAGTAGTACAGGCAGGCAACAAAATGTGCAAAAACTGAAATCTTGATTATAATTTTTTAACTCATGTCTTAATAAATGACATTTCTGCTTCTTTTTTGGATATATAATCTCAGAAATCTTTGATTTCCTCTTTGCTGAGCTTAAGGGAGAACTCAGCTTTTCACTTCTAAACATTTTTGCATTTGTTTTTGCAACATTCACTGTCTGGTATGTGAAGGACCTTCATGCCACTCGGACAGCCTAAGGGAACCTTCAAAAGGGCACAGCATGGCCACTGAGATCATGTTCTCCTTGGGGCTTTCCAACAGCATGCTGCAAGGTGATGTACCATACTAATATATCCTCCATCTCCTTACTGTATGGAAAAAGTAATGAAGAAATTTGCCCCTGCACTAGGTTGTACCAGCACTATGCCCATCAGGCTTATCCTGCTAGGAATAAACTCACTTCTATTTCTAGAAATCAGGGAACTGAGACATAATCCTGCAAGTGACAGGCATCATTCCAAAATCACTCCCTGTCTCAAATGGAAGGAAAGACCTGAACATCACATCAAAGAGATCAAAACACTGAGTTGACACATCAATACTAAGTAGCAATGAGATTATTTTTAGTTTTCAGGCACTGAATGCTAAATATTCTCTAGAGCCTTCCCATTACAGATAATCTGACACACGCAGTTCTTCCCACGGTCTCATGTCGCTGCTTGGGGAAAGGGAGAAGTGCCTCCAACAGAATCAAAGTTTTCACTGCAAAAATAAGCTTTTTGTGACTGTTGTTGGTAATGGCCTCAAGTTATGCCAGGGGAGGTTCCAGTTGGATATTAGGAAAAACTTACTCTCAGAGAGAGCAGTGAGAAACTGGAACAAGCTGCCTAGGGAGGTGGTGGAGTCACCATCCCGGGAGGTGTTCAAGAACAGAGGAGATGTGACACTGAGGGACATGGTTAGTGGGCATGTGGGGATGGGTCGATGGACTAGATGATCTTAGTGCTCTTTTCCAACTTTAATGATTCCATGATTCTATGACCTCCAATTAAACTCTTCTGGTAACATGGTATCAAACATTCCATAATTAATGCTAAGAGCAGACAATGGCATTCTTCTCACTGAACCTTATGATAGGAAGCAGCAAGAAGTTACAGCTCTCCTAAAAATGCAAGTGTAAATGAAGAAGCTAGGAGGTCATTTGCATGCTTTTTATTTATATTTCAAAGGTCACTTGTGGTCTCCCTGATGAATGATATGAAGTTTATTTTAAACTGACATCTTAATTACTGGCAATTTGCCATAGCTGGAATCCAATGAGCCTACTGGCTGGCTGAGTTTCTTGCTTTTTATCTTGTGGTGATGTTTCTGGGTTGTTGTTTTTTTTTTTTTGTGCCGAGGAATCTGGCTTTCAAAAATGCATGCTCACAGCCCTTTGTGTGTTATTATTAGCTAGCTGTTAGATTGGCCTTCTGGCACACATTTTGTAGGACCAAAATAATCTGATCGTATTGCTTTGACATTTTTCTGGATACAAAAAAAGGTGAATTGACTGCAAAGTAATCACAGCAGACCTTGAATGCCTTCAACAGCATAAACTTCATCAATGTTATCAAAATTCATATTGAACAGGCTCCTGAAGATGGTTTATTTGCTTGACCAGCTGTCACATTAGTAGCTTTCTACTGGGCTGAAATCATCAATGGAAAAGAAAAAGCAGGAACAAAGCGGCTGGGTATTAAGTGACAGGTCTTATTGTAATTTAAGCTACAGAGCTGACAAAAGAAAAGAATATGCCATGTCAGTCAGGTTACAGCGTGATGCAAGTATTGTCATACACCCATTACTTGCTGCTACAGACAGTGGCACAACTGTTCCTACAGTTCCGATCAAATGAGAATGGGAGGCAATCTGGCTGAAAAAAAAACCACGCAAAAATCCTAGCACATCTTTTTTTCTCATTTAGTTCATTAGGCATTGCACAAGCACCAGTAAGCAATACGCCACAGCAACACTAGCTGCAATACCACAGCCCTGATTTTACCTTAACATGACCCCTGATATTTCAAGGTACTAATTAATCATGTATGTGCTCCTGTACAAATGTATCCTTTGTCAGTTAGCTGCCTAACAGATTCACTCTTCTCCTCTGTAGTACATTATCACCCTGACTAAATCCCATTCTGCCTAATTTCCTCTTGCAATCTGCATACATTCATTGCTTCAGTTGTTACACACTTTTACCTC
This sequence comes from Aquila spilogaster, assembly GCA_024606505.1. Classification (NCBI taxonomy): domain Eukaryota; kingdom Metazoa; phylum Chordata; class Aves; order Accipitriformes; family Accipitridae; genus Aquila; species Aquila spilogaster. The sequence continues at coordinate 21,855 of JANHGO010002768.1, forward strand.
TCAGCATAAAAGCAGACGCTGAAGAGTCTGTTTATAATAGGCTTGCAGTATCTTCTAGAGCCTTTCAGATAAAATGTTTGACAAAAAGAGTAATGTTTTCAGACAACAGGTCCTCAGTGGGTGTTTTGTTTGAAACTGTCTGTCACAAAATTGGTCCCAGCACGGCACCACTGTCCATTAAAAAATTTGCAACATTAGTATATGCAATTCTCAGTGCAGTTCCTATAATGACTGCTTTATTTATTCACTCCCATGTCTACAAAGCTCAGGTTATCGTTTAATTCTAGACATACTGCATACTGGGATCATTTGTAAGGGAGAATCCATTAAATTCAACATTCATTCAACTGCTCAGATTTGCTTGCAGTATTATGATGGTCCACCTGTTTTAAGAAATGCAGCTTTAGTTCTGTTTACCTTGTTTTCTATAATTTTTATAGCATATTAAGCATTTAATTTCCATCCAAATTTTTTTAAAGTGAACTTATAAATTTGGGCATACTCCTTAACAATTCAGTGAAATTAAATCTCTGTAATAACAGATTTTAATCGGACTTTACAATCACTTGGAATCAGAAAAACAGGCAGGCACATACCTGAACATTTTTTAGTAATTATGCTTTGAGAAACTGATTCAGTAAATCTGCAGCATGAACTAAGCTTTATTACTCATGGAAATCGGTCAAAGAAAAGATGTTGAACTGAAAAAATTGACACCTTGTCCAAGAATCCTTCTCATTTATCTACGCTGCTAAAAACCTATATAAATTAAAAACCATTTCAGATGTACATGATGTAATAGATGTATATACATTGATGCAAAACACACAGCCTGAACTTAGAACCAAAAAGTCCCCCACTCAACTCAGAATTTGGGCCCAAGGCTTGAGTACAGAACTGCAATTGTACATATGCTGAGAAGATGCCAATTAAAACATTCACTTTCCACACACCAAATACTGTGTCCTTTTCCAGACAGTGTCCCCGAGCAATATGAAGAGATTATTCAAGAATTTCTTTTAAGTAAGTATGTAAGATTTGAATGCATTTTCTGAATGCATACTGTCATCTAATGGAGTCAGTTTCTAAGCTCATTTTGCTTTTAATAAAGAAGAAAATAAACCAATAAATCTCTAAGCAAGGGCAAAGAAGATACCACTTTTCCCCTCCCCAAGTAACTCTCTCATACAGAATAAGGAATGACTAGGGTGTATGTCTCAATTCCCCCAAACTTCCAGTACTCATCTATGACCCTTCATTTTCCAGTGCAAAATAGAAAGCATGACAGAACACAACAGCTAACCAAACACAAGATATGCTTAGTGATGAATCAAAAGAATATAGTGGATAATAGCCAAAAGGCAATTCTAAAATTCCGTTTGTTCTGCTCATATGCCAAGAAAAATATATGGAATGTACCAGAAAAAGGCTCCTTTCTTTGGAAATCTTTATCACTGGAGATGTTTATTAAATGAAGTAAGTTGTTTCTTGACTGAATAGCAAGAAATGTAGAGTTCTAAGTCATGAGCAATGTCTTGAAGGTGCCCAAGGAGGTTACTGTTCTAAGGTGGCAATGAGTATTATCAATTGAAAATACTTCACCATGTCCTCTAGTCATGATTTCTACTTCACAACAGTGTAGTTTACCTATTCTCTTATCTTTATGTAGTCTCAGAAAGATTAAGCCTAAATAATGTTTAGGCTATCACCCCTCTCTTTCCATTTTTAGGAACATAACATGCTTGAGCTTAATCCTATTATTTTCATAGTTCACAACAGTCATGGTTATCAGATGGTGTCTTATAGATGGTAAACCATGTTACAATGCAGCTCTTGCAACACTATTTTTTTAGTTCAAATGCACACTCAGCAGCAAGAAATACAGAAGACAAGGGACAAAAGAGCAGGAAGGGCACATAGAAAGAAAATCCTTTTCAGTCCTCTTCATCTAAAGTGAGATGTGCAGACTAATCCTTCTCAATTTCAATTTGCAGCACACACTGTGAGCCAAGATCTGACACAGGGAGATTGACTGGTGCTATTTGGTTTCCCGACAGCAGGAAATAATGTGCAGGCTACAAGAAACAACCAGTCACAATTTCCTCTACAAACAGAATTTAACAGAGAAATATAAATAAATGCACAAGGATCAAAAAACAAAATGATGCCCAACAATTATACATGAAAAAAAAAAGAAAAACAAAACAAAACAAGAACAAGCTATATGAAAAGGCAAATATTTTGCAATGTCTATCTCTATCCCTTTTGAAATAAGGAAATTAAAAGAGATAATGGGCTGAATGTATGAAGTGCTTGAAGCTAGAAGATCCAGAAGGCATACTCAGTGGGATTTGGATACGAAGTGGGATTTCTAGGCAGTAAAGACTTTAAAATATTGTCAAGTAACCATCAGGAAAGATTTCAGCATGGGCTGTGCAAATCTTCTGGAGGCCAAAAAGATACACTCAAGCTAAAAGCCTCCTGTGAAGCCCACATCATCATCACATCAGTGCTGTCACTCTCCACACATGCCAGTTTACAGCATGCAGTCAGGCTGTCAGTCACACAGGCTGTCAGTCGCAGGCCACCATCTGCTCTCAGTGCATCACAAGCAGTGGCCTGTGTGCATGGCCACACTGCATGGGTGCCATCCCACAGCACCAGTGCCAACGTGAGGCTGGGCTGCCATGGCCCCTGGCTATTTGGCTGCACTGTCCTTGGCATCAGCACTGGCACTCAAGTGATGGCAGAAGCAACTGGTTTTCCATGAGCCCTGCTTGCCCAGGCTGGCTCACTGCTCAGCTGCATCCATAGCAGCGCTGGCTTGAGGCAGGCCAAAAATCCACAGCTGGGTGGGACTGGGGCAGAGCCATGTTGGCTTAAACTGCCCTGAAACTAAGCTTGCAGCAGCTAGCCTGGATTAGATCGTATCTTCACCCCTATTGCTCCCCCAGACCACAACCATAAACATCTATAAGCCAGCACTGCATCACAGATAGGAATCTCTTGGCTGTTTGTTGCCTTCCAGAATTAATTCCTTCTTTGTGCTGCCACAAATATCTGTGTGATCAGATATGATCCTCACAGAAATAAAAGGTGGATACTGCAAATGTGCCTAAGCTCCCGAACCTGTTTCACTGAGCAGCTACACAAGAGCACAAACATGCAGCAGACATTGAAGGTAGGGCAAGCCTTCTTCAGGCAGTAATGCTGATTGAAGCCACTTTAAAATTCACATTAAGCTATGTCCTCTCTGTGATATATACTTACAAATCCAAGAGGAATTATCGTAACAATCTACCTAGCCAGAGCAGAACATATTCTCCAAAAGAAAATTTCACTTGCCTTGACAATACTCCAGCCTATCCCTTGTTCCACTGATCATCTTGCCTTCCAGTTACAGAAAAGAAAAAGAAAATGCTTCTTTGGCTATTTGCCACTTCCAAGCACTGGACCTTGCAATATATTTGCTGGACTGAAGGTTCTGTCCTTCAAGTCAAATTTGAGCAAGTCACTCTCTGACCTTTCCTTTATCCTCTAAATCCTCTCATTATAGGGCTCAATTTGTAATTTGTCATCACTTTCATTACTTTCCCTAATTTTCTCCAAATGAAAAAATCACTCCTCAATTTTGGAAGTCAAAAATGAAAACACTGTTACAGCAGTGCTCAATGCAGCACCCAGGAACTAAGGTTAAATCCTCTCCATGGGGATGTTTTACACTTACCAATGCACTATGTTAAGATGTCCACCAAATAGTTATCAAGATGCTCAACCATTTTTCAGAATTCATGTTTTAAGAGAAGTCTCTTAGAGTTGCTTTTCTTATTTGTTCCTTGACATAATAGCTTTACGTTTGATTTATTGAAACAATACTGGTCCTCTTTTTATCTTAATAGAATGAGGCAGGCTGAGGAAATGGCCAATTACTCATGTGCTGTGAAGTGTTCAGCAACAATCCATCCTGCTGCCCCAACAGCACAAGAACACAGGAGTGGCCCACCCACTCCAGCAACATCACTCTGACATACCCAGAATCAAACACTTGCAGCTGGCAGACTGAAGTAACCTTTCCCGTGATTTCCACTTATCTCTAAAACTCAAACAGCCTCGAGCCCTCAGATGCAATGTCTTCTACATTTACTACATGACTCAGTTAAGACAATGACAGATATTTTTATCTCTCTATATGCCTACACCAGAGTTCTCAGTCTCAGTATTTAGTCCAGGGTCATTCCCTTCTCTTCAGTCATGCCACGGGCAGTAAGTTTCCCAGTTTAGTCACATCTCCTGCATAAAGGCACTTGCTGTCATGTTTTTTCCATTTCTTACCTCTCCATTTCATTAACTTGTTCTTGTACCAAGAGGTGGCAGGACAGCTCCTGCTTCTGTAGAGCTCCTGTTTTCATGCAGGATTTCCTTATCACAGGACTGCTAATACTAACAACAGCCCCATGTTCCACTCATGGGACTTCTGGCAAGATATTCAGTGTCACTCTCTAAAGGAACAACACCTTTTCTGCAGATTGCTGAGAAAATTATGTCAGATTTAAAATTTGCTTTGAAGACAAAGTACTTTCTTAATATTTAAAATCACCCATCTCTCAATTATTTCAAGCACATCAGCTTTCTCTGGTTTTAGACTTTTTTGACTGAAATTACTGTGAATTACATTCACATAAGCAGACATGGCATTAATTTCCACAGTGATGTAAGCTTTGATGTACCGAGCTCTATGCAGCTCTACACATCTGAAGCGATTAATAGCAAAGCTTACGAAATTGCAGTAAGTGGACAGTTTAAAGGCAAAGTGACCGAGCCAACAGTAGGAGGTCTGTGTGCACATCACAGAACTCACCAAAGAGGCGCTGGTGGAAGAGGAATTTCCCAGCGATCAGCCCTGTGAGAATAGCCAGCAGCCACAGCAGCACCTTCAGGCATCTCCAGCCGCCACTCTCGGGGTACTTGTTGGTTACAAAGGAGAAGCAGTTCCCGACAACAATCACATTGGCTTCCGTCTGACTGTGAGACACCGGGTCCTCGGCAAATATTAAGAAGTTGAAGAAGATCACGAGGTAAGCCACAACTAAGCGAGACCACGGGTGCTGGAAGTAGTAGCGGAAGTCTTTATCCATCCTCAGATACTTCAGAGCTGCTCTTTGTCTGTGTGTAAAGATACAAACGCACAATGTTACACATACCAAGAATTCTGGAACCATGGGAGACACCTGCATATTGCAAAACCGCAATCACAGTAACCCTGTAATCCCTCTTTTGCAATACCTCACCTTGACATGCAATGAAAGTTTCCATCAGAAGATACTGTTACACTTCGGTGAAGAAAAACTGAAACCTCTGCCCGCATAAAAGCAAAAAAAAACCAAACACATATATATTATAGCACAGTATTTTTAGTCACAAACATTTCTGTATATCTCTTTAAGGGCACAGCTCTGCAGTAGGGCGTGCAAACATGGCATGTGAGAACAAGATAGGCTACAGGAAACTCGAAGTACCCTTCCACCCGCATTCCGCAACACACAACACATATTTCACAAATTCTGCTGCTACACCTGGACTGAACCTTTCTCTTTATGTGAGGATGGAACAAGTCAGTGAGTGCAGCCAAAGCTCCTACTGCCTCACCTCCTGGATGCTCACAGGCACGTCCCTCACCCCATCGGGAACTTTTACTTATATGAAGGAATGACATGACGGAAAAGTTCCTAGAGATAATTCCTACAGCCCAGGGATGCCTGTAGAAATCTCTTCATCAGCTTCAGGGAGCACACCAATAATTACACATATTTTCAAAACCAGGAAAGACAAGTGCCTTGAGCACCATGTTCTATGAATATGAAAGCTGTATTTGGAAACTTGTCGACTAACGTGGAACAGCTGCAGAAAAATGCAGCGGGGTATACGGTTAACATTTCAGCTGTTTGTCATTTGATTTCTCTTTTACTCACAACAAATTGGTTGCTTCATCCTGCTGAACCGCTTTGTTTTCACAAAGATATAAGGCCTTTGTGCTGTGGAACACTGCAGTTATTCAAAGGGACTTGAAGTGTAGGAAGGAGAAAAAAAAGGAATATTTAATACTACTGCTTGTTTATTACAGCATGCTCCTTGAAGGATACAGTGTGCTCAAGTAAACAGCACAGATTTTTGCAAATGTCATCTACCCTGCAGGAAAAAATAATCAAACCCCAGTGCCAGCAAAAGGCCTAAATACAGCAACCCTTTACCCATCCCTTCCTGGACTGTGGATGAGTCTCACTTTGGGAACTTACAAACAGCTCAAATTACAATGTCTATCCTTAGGTAGTCCCTTCAACACAACTCAACTCAATAGTTAGAAGTATTTTGGTAAAATTACAAGGAATTGTGTGTCCGTTAAAAGCAAAATAATGAAAGCTCTCAGCACATTCAGACAGAGCGATCAGTAAACACTCAGAACTAACAACGTCACATAACACATACATTGCAGACGACAAAGCAGAAAACACAAGAGAGAGAGTTAACAATCGACAGAAGCAAGTGCGAGCTCTGTGACAACTTTATGAATGGAGCGATTTCAAGCAGGGGTCACCAGCCCAGCAGCCTCAGGAGCAGCACTTTGGGGAGGTTAAATCACCCTTACAACCATAGGGATGCCTCAAACTATTTTACGTTCTCCCACCTTCCTGATAAGAGGAGCAGAGTTTCCCTATTTCGTCACGGGCATGAACCTTCTTAAAGCCCGAGCGGGGCTGGAGATAAACAACTGGATGCGCTGACATTTCGGCAGCCCCAGGATGCCGGGTTCCAGCCAGCCGAAGCCGCGGCCCCGAGAACCACCCTCTGAAATAGCAGCAGCGCTCCCGCTGAGCTGAGCCGAGCCCGAGCCCGACCCCGCTTGCCGCGCACCCCTCGCCCGCCGCAACCTGTTAGACGCCGCCGTGCCCCCCGCAGGCCGGGCAGCCCCGCCGTGTCCCCGCCGTGCCCCCTGGGGCCGGGGCCAAGCTCCCGCTTCACTCACCGCCGCCGGGGTCCGCGCCGTGAGCGCGGGTGCTGCGGCTCTCAGCGACTCTCGGCGGCGCGGAGCGGCTGT
>JANHGO010002769.1:0-28945 GCA_024606505.1 Aquila spilogaster
AGTTCCATGGATCATCGATGGTTCCAGGTATACCTGCCTCAGAAGAGAAGAAGGACTACGTTCCCCAGAGGACTTTGTGTTGCTTTGCATTTTTCCGTTTTCTGCTCAGAGGGAAAGATAAAACTGTTGGCAAGTCACGGCATCGCTCTCTTCTCCTTTTCAGATCATCAGAGCAGTGTGCTCCCTAGCCGTCTCGCCTTTGGTGTTAGCGTAAGGCCTTCGGTTTTCAGACACTCTCTCTTTCTCTTTCTTTCTCTCTCTCTCTCTCTCATTTCATTAGCCTCAATTCCAATTATATTGTATTGTGTTATTTTGCATTCCGGTATCTTTTTTAGTAAATTAGCTTTCCTCCTCAGATTGTTGCCACTGTTTTGTTTTCAGGCCCATCTCCCTTTTCCCCTTCTCCCTCCCTTTCCCGGGGCGCAGGCCCGTGGGTCCCCTCGCCCTCTTCGTCACGGAATCAGGCTGAACCAGCCCTTAAACCATTGACAGAAAGATAAAAATCCATTACAAATATAGATACAATCAGTTTGTTTGTTGTGTTTCTGAACAAGGTTATGTAGGATATATATATATATGTATGTATATAAAAGGATATGTAAAATGTTTCAATTAGACCCTTTTTTAATGAAGATCTAATTTTATTGCCTTATCTGTGAAAAAATATCTTTCAAAGATGATTCTGATTTTTCTTTAGAGAAAAGAATACCTGACATACATTGAATTGCATAAAAATATTTCCATTTCCAGGAAACATTTTTGAGTACTTAAGAGTTGGTTTATTTGGTGGTTCACTTCTTTTCCTTTCATAGTTTGTTTTTAAATTACCTTGAGACAATTGCAGCTGTATTTCTCAGATTTTTGCTTGTGGGCTCAAGGATGCTCAGTGTCCTTTCATTTTCAATCATAATAGAGCATAAGGCACATAACACTCAGCAAAAACGAAGGCTACGCCACTGTAGTCCAAACTACTTATCACCTCTTCTGTGTGTCAGGTGGGGAATTTAAGTGTTCCTAAATCTATGGAAAATAATCCTCTTTCCCAGTTTCTAAGATATCAAAGCTTTCTTGGACTCAATTCATGTAGAAACATCAAGATGTGGAAATAGCTCTGCTGCTTCCTTGTGTGTGCATTACTCTAATCTTCTACTTCCTCTCAGATGCAAACACACTAAAGACCCTCTCACAGCTCTTTCCAGCTCGAGTAGGTAGGATCATAGGATTAATAAAGGAAGGAATCATTTACATTAAACCCATGTCTCCATGCAGAAATAAAACTATCTTCTTCATCAGTAACTGCATAAAACATGCTGGAGGAAATAGATAATCTTCACAGCTCCCAGAATTAGGTTATTTACTAGCCTGTGTCCCCTACAGCAATGACAACGCTTTCTACATATCAGCCATGCTCAACATTGGCTTAGAATCCAGAGCTTTTACTTTTCTTAAGGTTCATTGGTAGACAGGTAGCATCTGTCACTCAAATAGAACCAGAAGCTGAAAACTTTGATCTGGTTAACTTTATTTTAAACGGAGAAAGGAAAAATGAAATCAAAATACAAGAAATCAGCATTTGCAAAAAATGTACTAAAGACTACATCCCAAATTCAAACTCCCAGATACGTCTTCAAATGTGTGAAAATAAAAAAATATATATTATACTTTTGAATTAAAAATGGCTCACAATCATATACACATACCAAAAGACACATACAAATAACCCACTGGAGACAGGGAAGGGTCTGAACTCACACCCTTACCAAGGACCTTGATTTTTACTCTCTCTTTATCCTCCTCTCCTTACCAAAAGTTCTTTTCTCAGTGTCTGATCCACCTCCCCCTTGTGATCAGTGGAAGCTTTTTCAGTAGTTTCAGTGGCATCATCAAACCGAGTAACTCATCTTTTCCTCCATCTCACTGTGCAGTGCTTTTGCACAGTTGTATTGTGGGTTTTTTTTCTGTATAAGTTTCAATTCCAACAACTACTGATGTCAGCAATCTGATTTTCAGCTGAAAATATGAATGCATCATGCAGCGTTTATATATAACTATTTCCTGAAGCTGCATTAAAGTCGAATCTCCTTACTACCTGCAAATATGCCAAGTTATGTATATCTGTTTTTTTCTAGCATTAGCAGAAATAAATTAGCAGAGAAATTCAGACTTTTTCATGTTAACAGCTCAGAAATGTAACAGAATAGGAATGTGATGTAATGGCATTATTATTTACATCTAACTCTCCTGGGAACTCTTATCTATTTTCTCCCAGACATCAGACTTCAATCATAATTGACCCAGCAATGGTTACTAACACCAAGCAGTTCAAATAGCAGTGATCACTAACATCAAGTAGGGAGCACACTCTGTATGCTCGTCCACTGAGTGTATATTTTGTCAAAATTGTGAATGCTTCAATCTGTTTATCAGCAAAGGCTGCATTTCAGAGTGGAAGCGGCACAGATAAATAAAGGACAATAAAATTCACTATTGAAGAATACGAAGATATGATTAATAATCTTGAATACTCTTGAACCTTGAATTCACTATTGAAGAATATGAAGATATGATTAATAAATGTACAGTGATATTTCCAATGCTTTCAGAAACTAACTACTATATTTTCAGATTGTCATAGGCCAAAACACTGTATACCCTAATGGCTTGACCCTTCAAATACACAGGTTTCCTTATACCATTTTAATTAATAAATTCATGAAGCTTTGGGCATGAAATGAAGTTCAGAACTGATGGAAATAGGTATTTGATTAATATTTGAACCTACACATCTAGGGAGTATCTTCAAGGAAATATCAAGTTTAGTGTTCAGTAAAAATCTGAAGTCTTTGATGCTTACTAGGTATATCCTCTAAAAAAAAATCTAAATCAGCTTTTTTAATGATAAGATAATGATAAGTGTTTTCTATATATATCTTTTTAATAACCTTTTCCTTCAAGAAAATAATCTAGTTGATCTAGAAAAAAAAAAATCATTTATTTTTTCTATAATACAAGTTGCTGTGATTTAATTATTCTACCAGATAAGACAAATGTGTTTGACACGTGCTAGGCAAGGCTTTAGATAGTGCATTCATGCATAGAAAATGGACACGTCCCTTGAGAACAAATGCATCATTCTGCTCCACTCCTGTAAAAAAAAAGTAATACATTTTTATGTGGCCTAATTACCAGAAACAACAGCAGTTACAGGAGTAGAACATTTCAGCACCTGCTCAGCTCAGGCAGGCCAGTAAGAAAGGGCTGATTGCTTCTTAAATCTTTAGGACTAAACAATGACAAGCAAGGAAAAAAAGCACCTGATCCAAAGTCAGAATCACTAGTAGAACTGAATTCACAAGACTTTAGAACAGGATTAAGGAAAAAAATTAAGGAAGTATAAATCTGAACAAGGCATACAGTTTTTAACAGCAGCATTCAAGTCTGTAAGTGGTGTGTGCGAATATGTAATGTAGAAATCAACACTTTTCCTCAGATGTACAGAAAAAACTTATTTTGGTATCATGTTACAATTTCTTCCCCCAGCTGTAATAAACAAATTATTCAACTTTATGAGGATGTTTCAGGATTAAAATATTCTTTTTGACTGGAAATGCTTCAGGAATAAATGAACATTGCATAACAGTATCTGTGTGTGGTATTAAAAGTACCTTTAAAATTTGTATTTGCAAACCCGTGTTCCTGTACAGGTTAGAACGAGAAATTGCCCACACAATGATAAGTATTGCAACAGCCAAATACTGTTGTGCTGTGAAAATGCTTTCTAGGAGTAAATACAACATACAAAAAGGATATTGTCTATTACAACTCAGATATCTTTAAAAAATGATTTTTTAATGATTTCTTCCATAGCAGAATGCTACCCATGTGAAGTATAACATCTTCATGCAAAAGTTTAACATTAAGCATACAGAAATCTTCAGAATAAAAAAAATCCAAGCGTTCCACTGAGAATAAAATTAAGTAGCTACTAAGCTGGACCAAATTTTAGAATGCCACGTTCGGAAGAATCTGAATTTACAATCTGCAGTTTATTTTTGATAGTAGATTCCTATTCTCATTTTCGAATCTTAGAACAACTTTCTTCTAAAAGGTATCTTATGAAGTCTGTTTTCTTCCATAAAGCCTAACAGGATCTCTCTCTACTTTAGTCCTTATTCTTTGATCAGATGCACATGTGAATACTAACCAATCATTTTACAGCACAGCAATGTTATGAGTAAGTCCGTAAAAACTGACTATTTACTTTTGCAAAGAAAATATTTTTAAGCTTTGGGTGTTACAACTTTGCATATCATGAAAATAGTTAACTTGAGACTCATTTTTGAGTGACAGAATTCAACTAATCCTTTCAATGTTTTTAATTTGCTTGAGTAGTTCATTTAACTGCAAGAAAATAAAAAAAAATGCATGTGTTATATTCTCCAAGTACCAAGGCTATAAAAATAATTGCAGATGTATTTTATAGTGCAGAAAAAGCCATAGATATGTATTCAGTGATCAAACACTAGGAGAATATATTATGACTGCCTTAGTTACAGCTATCTTTGGGATCCCATCACTGTGCTCTTAGATGCAGCATAAGCAAATACTGTGTGCTAGTTCTGTTTCTGTGCAATCTTTCCACTAACACAGATTCCATGAATATGAGATGTACTGCAATATCCAGCTGCTCAACTGAACCTTGAATTCCCCAATGGTTCACAAATCCACTAGGATGGAAGTAACTGACATTTAAACTAGCTTTATTAAAGAACTGTGAAAAGTTCAGAACTGTAATGAGCTCACACCAGCATGTAACTTTTGTCCAATGCAAGCATCTGAAAAGGTATTTCAGACCTTCTGCTCACAAACAAAAAAAACGTCTAGCTGAAGGTAGCTAGCTAACTGCCAGAGTGTGAATGTTAGCATGAGTCCCTTTCTGGCCTCAGGGCTGGGAACCAAAGCTTTAGTGGCAGACTTTTTTTCCCAAACACAGATTTCAATGCTCTCTGCTTGAAAAAAGATAAGAAATAAAAAATAAAACGTGGAGGAAATGGTTTTCTAACTTAAAGCAACTGGATCATGCAGTAATTCCCATATCCTGTAAATCTTCTTGTCTGGAGATATTCAAAACCTGCCTGGAGGCTTTCCTCTGCATCCTATTCCAAGGAGCCTTCTTTAGCAGGAGGCTTGGACTAGAAGATCTCCAGAGATCCCTTCCAACCTTTATAATTCTGTGATTCTGTGAAGAGCTAGAACACATACAAGTGAGGAAAACAGTTTCTTTCTCCCAGGATAGAGTACTTATTTTTATAAGAAGAACCAGCACATTCACTTATGAGACTGAATGTCTCAAGGAACACTACCAGCACTTTCCTACTGTTTGGATCCTAGTTCTGCAGCTAATCCATTCAGGCAGCAGGAGTTCTGTTAATAAGAGTGCTCTCACACCAGAAAATGAGTTAACTCCTGATAACAGACTGGAGCTGAGCAGCTTTGAAGGTCTTCTCACTTCAGTGCAATTATGGTGTGTTATATCCCTGTGGTGTCTTTTAGGAATGCTTTTCCTAGAAGCTCCTGGCAGATGTTCACTTCTGGCTGCATCCTGCAAGATTTCAGGAATAGCATTTTTTGGGTAAGAGAACTCAATAGGGATTGGGAACATTTGGAACTTTGAGTTGGGCTTCATACATGGAATCATAGAATCATGAAATCATTGAATATCTTGGGTTGGAATGGACCTTATAGCCCAACTAGTTCCAATTCCTCTGCTGTTAGTAGGGACACCTCCCACCAGATCCAGCTGCCCAGCGCCCCATCCAACTTGGCCTTGAACACCTCCAGGGATGGGACATCCACAGCTTTTCTGGGCAGCCTGTGCCAGTGCCTCAGTGCCCTCTGTGTAAAAAAAAAAAATCCTTCTAATCTACCTAATCTGAATCTCCCCTCTTTTAGTTTAAAACCATTCCCCCCCGACAGTGTCCTATCACTATCAGATCATGTAATTTTAATCCACATATCTTTATGCAGCAGAACCAACTGGAACTTGCACTGAATGCCCCTATAAACAAAAGGTTCCTACATGCAAGATCAACACTACTCAATCTTCCTGTGGCTATTTGTTTTTTCATACCACCATTGGTCCATCTTGCATCCTGGGAGCATTATCTGTTTTTTTTCCAGTGGCTTCTTGTGAGTTGTGAGGAAGCTGGGAGTGCCATGGGAGTACAGACATCTGCGTCACATCGTCAGGCAGCTCCAAAGAAACAAATCCCCAAGCAGCTAAACATGCACGCTTGCCTGCAGCCCCTGGCCTGGCTGCTTAATTAACGATCAGCTCCTGCACAACTAAGCTCAGCCATGTGTCACTCCCACCAATCGATTATGCTGGCATTAAACAACCTACCCACTAGGTCTTTCCATTTAGTATTTCAATGAGATGTAAACATAGATCTCTGGAGAAGTGTTTGTTGTGGTTGACTTAGTAGAAGGTATTTGAGAGCAAAATATGAACTGATTGCTATTGAATGCTGCAAGACTTGAAAGCGAGCTGTCAGACCCGTCTCTCTCCATCACAAATGCACCTTAGGCAGAGCATCTTGCGTCTACACAGCTAATATAAATAATAACATCGTTTCCTCTGAAAATAATTGTCTGGATCATCTCATATTGATGGAGTTCAACTGCAGTATTTTTCTTTGTTTGCTGGAGAGACTGATGCATGGATACATTCAAGTGAAAAACAAAGCAAATCTCTAAGAAAACCGTAACAACTGCTTGTTTGTTCTTTTTACATTGCCTGCTAATAAATGCTGTCTGTTCATTGTGGGTATCATTCCACTGATATATTCCTTTCATATACTTCCAAATTCCATGAATTCATTGTAAGCAAAAGGCAGTTGAACTAGGTTTGTCAAAGCAAAACTCCCCCTTGGAGCCAGAGAAGCTTTGACATTATTCGAGGATGTGCCAAGTGCACTCATTTACTCAGAGATCATTCTTGGATATGCCTTTCTCTAGGGAGCAACTATACATCAAACAAATGCTTTGCAAAAAGCTCCACTCATGGTTCTATGACAGATTCATTTTTAATATCTGTAAGGCACAACTTCTAGAGTAGGATTTCATGTAGCAATAGATTTTACTAATTTCCAAAAGCATTGCTATGGTTGTGAATGATTTCTTAACCAGGACTGAGTGCACAAAATCACCAGCATAAAACTATGCTGTTAATATATTAGACCCTTTTTCACTTGTCCTCTGAGAGGGTTTTATTGGTGTAGTCTAACCTGCCAGACTAAGTTGAAGAGCTTCAGTAAAGACTATCGGATGGAATAGAAGCAGAAAAAGAACAATTCAGTAATTATTTTTAAGTCAGTCTGCATCACTTTACACATATCTGAATACAATCCTTGTAAAACTATTCAAGGTAATGAACTTTTTCAGTGTGACATCAGAAACAGATCGGAGTATTAGTAAATACATTTAGAAAGTCTTACATTTAAATGTAAGAATGAAAAAAAAAGATCGACTTTTTTTTTAGGAAAACCTTTTATTGATTTTGCTAAAGAAATTTTAACTGTTTCTGTAGGGTTTCATTCCTGTGACTTTTTTCTAAATAAAATTTCTGAACTAGCTGTGTCTAGATGTGGAGTTCTATTGAAGTATGAGTACTCATCACATATTAAAGCTGAACTGAGCATTGCCTTTTAATTAAGGCAGTATAAAGCAGATGTGCAAAAATAAGGTACAACACAAAACCAAAATTTCCTCACTAACATCTCCAAACCATTTGCATGTATATATATTCTATATTAGTAGCCAGCAAGCATCACCCAGAGGCTCCAATTAGTTCAGATCACTCACTGTGCTGGTTATTGTAGGAAAATAAACAAGAAATATTCCTTGCCTCAGAATCACTGCAATCTAGAAAGCAGCACCACACCTCAGGGCTCTCAGAAAGCGATGTGGAAGAGGGATGCTGAACCTGAGGGCAACTAATTGGGACACAAGATTGCAAAAACTATTGGCTGAGCATTCAACTGGAAGCTTTAAAGATTTTTTTTTCTTCCATAAAACAAGTGGACAAGAGATACAAATGAATCACTTGCAGCCTGTCTACTTAAGGACTCTCATTAAGAACGGGCATCACGGTGAAGTCGGATCTTGAGACAGAAATGAAAGGAGACGAGGATAATGGCTGTGTCTAATGACTTGGTTGTAAAGGCACAGAAAATAATAAAACACAAGTTAATAAGCTCTCACTGTTAGAGAGCTTAACATGACAGAAAGGGATGGTGCTGACAGAATTTCTATAACCAGATTATATAAATAACAAGGGTTGGTAGAGAGAGCATGGACAGAACCCTGCATTAAATATTAAGCACTTGCACTATCTGAGCTAAAAGATCCACTGCAGTAATCAGAAAATTATGTCACTCCCTAAACTTTTGTGGCTAAGCTATTAGGAAAAGAAAAAGCAATACATTGGTACTCAGCTCAAAAACATTTTCCATGCCTGTGATCTCTGACCATTTCCATGCTGCTGCCATTGGGGTTATCTTTCTCAGTACATCAGGAGTTCAGAGCAGAGCCTACCATTCCTGAATCATCCTTTCTGACAGTCAGGAGTTGTGCAGGAAGAGACAGGGTTATGATTACAATGTCAATGACCCAAATTTTCCAAAGGCTTCTTTGTAAAATCAAAATATTTTTGTATGAAAATCTTGAAACACTTTGGTCACACTGTACCATCTTTCCTACAGCTCCACCAGTGAGTAACTTGTAATGGAAAACTGATCTGGAAAAACAGTTGTATTCTTGCCTCAATGCAAATTTCATCTTGGAGAAAGAGCCTGTTTTACAGCTTGAAAAAAAAAAGAATAAAAAATCTGGAAGCAAAAGCAAAAGCAAAGCTTTATGAAGCATGTGTAAGCAAAATACCAGTGTGACATCAGGTCTATATATTTAGCACAGAAATTAATAAAAGCATTTGGTTTATTATTTCATTCTCTGCATACACTTGCTGTTTTGGAAACTCACAATATTGTGTGAGTCATTCATAAATATACAATATAATGCCTAATGACTTTTATCACAGTTCAAAGAATGTTATTTCTTCTATCCAAAGGCAAGCATTAATAAGTCACAAGAGGCTATGAGTAACTCAAGTTCAAGTTAGGACAGCATCTAAGTCTAGACCAAGTCTAGATTCTTGCCCATAGGGCCCTTAGCCCTAAGTCTCGATTCTTGAGTGCAAATCCTGGTCCCACTGAGGTTATTGGGAAGAAAAAAAAAAAGAAGTAGACAAAGGAGAAGAAGATTAAGACAAAATAGACAAAATATAGTGTGGGAAATTTCCCCTTTCAAGATTAGTCCTAAATTCCTTGGAAAGGAAATGGACAAAAATATTTGTTTAGCCACCACTCCAGGAAAATCAGGAAAATAGAAAAGAATAGAAATATGAAAAGCAAGCTGCTTTCCTGAGCAGAACAAAGTGTCTCCGTCCCTCTTACCACAGCCTTCTTCCCCGCCACCCCCACCGTGACCTTCTTCTTCTGTTCCCGCTTGGCTCCTCTTCCCCGCTCCTCACCTGCCAGTGGTGGCAGATGGCTATGAGGAGCTGGGACAGGCTGCGAGGAGTAAGTACGTTAAAGAGGGAAGGATGAGCTGCTGGAGGCAGGGAGATTTTCCAAGGTCTTCGTTATTGCTGGGCAGCAGCACTGCTACCTCAGCTACCCTTGCTCCTCCTGGGACCCTTGACAGGAAGCGCTCTGGAAAGCTTCTTGCTGTGAATTGGCTGCTGAGGATAGAAAACAGAGCAAACATTGCAGCAAGAAGTGATCACTCCATCTTTTCTCATTGTGCATTTGACAGATTCACATATACCTGACATGACACTTGCCTGCAACTTGCAGAGCTGTACAGCCAAGGGGAAGGGGGAGGGAGGGCAAAGTGGGATAAATAATGCTACACCCACAGTAACAAGGCAGCTGTGTGGAAATCTGTCAAGAAATACATGCTCCTGATAATAGGGAGAAAGCAAGGCCTAATCTTGTTTAGCACAAGACTGGAGTTAACACCTTCAGCTGCATGAGAAATAAACCAGCTCCCTTCTGCCTGAGTGAAAGTGCCCCTCCACCTGTGTAATAGCTGTGCACAGCTTGGCACCACTTGATCTTCTAGATCTCCCTTCTTCTTCTCAGCTGGGTTGTTATCATGCTCTGTTATTATCTTCGTACTTGCCCTGATTATTATCAGCATGTTAACTTTGCCTTTATGTTGACAATCTACCTGGCAATTTTCTCCTCTCCAGCTGGCTGCCTTGTGTCTTGGGTAAGAAAACTAATGTTCTCTGCTCCAAGTGAATGTCCTGTTCATTACTCTCAATGTACTGTGACACAGCAACACCGAATATCAAAGACTCCAGTAAATTCTCATCTATTTCCCAGTCATATAAAACAATTAACCAAAAAGTACACGCAGCAACCTTATCTTTTATGGTCCCTACTGTATTTAGGTTTGACTATGCTTGTATTTCATAGCTGTCCAGACCTGCAATGTGAACATGTAAGTAAACACTGTTTAATATTACACATTTTGATGTGCCACACAGCACTTCCATTGTACTGTGTTCTTGATGGCAACCTGGATGAATCATTTCACAGCCAAACAGGCTGAAGCAGAATACAGTTAGTGAAAAGAACTACTGAAAGAAGCTCCTTGCTGATTTGCCTATCATCTGTCTACAACCATATGGTACACAGAGCAGCAGGGAAGTGAGCTTTGCTATAGATTTGTCACTCTCCTGTACTCTTGGTTAAGTTTCTGTGGGTTTGGTCTGCCTAACGGTTACAGTTCAAATATACTATTTTCCCCAGAAAGGTGCTGAAAACCATTGTTAACAGCATCTTAAAATCTAAACAAAAATCTAAAAAAAAAACAACAAAAAAGGTTGGCTTGGTCCAGAGGAAATTACTGAGTACATCATGTTTAAATATCATGCTGAGGTACACACTAATAAGGTGGTCTTCTGACCTTTCAGTTAAGTAAAGATTAAATCTGCTCTTGTCCTTAAGATTTACCATCACTGCAGACTTTCACCCTTTTAAAAAATGCATCAAAATCTGTAGACCTCAGCAAAGACGCGGAAACAGTAGCTAGCAGTTCTTGTGATTAGAAACTTAAAGTTCTGCAAACTTTAGCAAAGTGAAGGTCAAGTATCTACAAAGTCAGAGCATGCAAAAATCAAGTGGCAAAACAAAAAAACCCTCAGATTAAAATCCAAATATGAAATATCCACTTAAAACTAGTAAATAAAATGAATCACTAAAACTGTAATTAAACCAACTTTATTTACCTTTCCCCCTCATTTAAAAACTACAACATTCTAAGAATTTAAACAAAAATATTGACAATTTCCATTTGAAAAGAATATATAAGGAGGGTTTAATGGCTTCAGTTTATTAAAGTCATTTTGTGCTCGTGGTTAATTAAGTGCACAAGGACTTTCACTGAGAATCAGGATGTTCTAAATAATATAATAATAACTTTTGTAACCAATTATGGTAAAATAAAACTGGATTATCCAGTATGACCTGTCTGGCTTTGGTATTCATAATTTTAAATCCTATTTAATTAAATCCTCAGGTTACCATATTAAACATAAAACACCTGTGACCTTCTTTATGATATAAATGTAGTAGCTACAGTGGGTCAGGAATGAATTTTCATTCCAGAATTGGGTGACTCATTCATCAGAAATTTTTCTGGGTTTTCATCACATTTAAACAACATTATAAGTCAGTTCTTCAGCTGGTGTAAACAACCTATTGTAAATAGACTGAAACAGCACTAGAGCTTTGTATCTCTGCTCTTTATTTCTAAGCAACAGAGAACAGATGGAAGTGTACATGCATTTCTCTTTTCACTAGTGAAGACAAAGTTTAGTCTAGGAAAATTATATAGTTTCTTTTCTCCCCTCCCATCCTTTAATCTAGTTTGTGTAAGGATTCTGGGGAGAAGATAGAGGCTCTTTTGGTTATGTTTTTTGTTTGGTTGTTTGGTTGGTTTGGTTTTTTTTTTTGTTATTGTTGTTAAATAGTGCATTGTTTTCTAAAACAACACCAAGTCCAAGTGAGAACTTGTCACCTAAAGGGTGTGACAAAAAAAGGTATCAAGTTTGGGAGTGATTTTTCTATGGAGTTAGCAATTTACCTACATGTGCTATAATAGCCTCCCTTTTTCTGACTTTTTCTGCCTATTTTAAAACCACTTTTGCACAGAGAAGAATTGCTAGTGTATTATACTTTTACTGTTTGACTCCGTACATTATGGATGTATTTGTTGCATCTACAAAATATCTATATTTTCTCAAAATAGAAACAGCTAGAACTAAAGTGCAGATACACACACACACTTGTTATCCAGTTACAGAGCATCGCCATCTCAAGCAGCAAAGACTCAATAGGCCTCCCCTGCACACTGGGTAAGCAGAACTTCATCTATAGCACAGTAACCTTAAGCAGGAATGAGAAGGCAGGACCAAATCATGATGAGATCGCATCAGAAAGTTGATTACAGATATCTGATTACTCATTTTTCTTTGTCCTTGCCTTTCAGAGGATGCCCATATAAATTTAGGCAATAACCTAAGGCTTTGATGTTTTAAAAATGTAGTAGCATTTGCTAAATTCTGTTTAATTCAGATTTTTATTTATTTATTTTCTATTTTAATGTCAGGATTTAGTATGTAAAGAAATCACTTGTGAGGAAAGATCAGCAAGTCCTGCCCGCAGCACTGGGCAGAATTGGTATTGCCTGGTAGCCACGTGCCTGACATCTCACTTAGAGTTTTCATCTCTGTCTCTCCAAATATAATTGCTCTAAATCGAAAAATATCAACTGTTAAACAAAATTTAAGAGATTTTCATTCACAAGACCACTTTGTTCTTTCCTTCTGAAGAATTAAAGCAATCTATCAGGCTAAAAGTCTTAATTATCCTTTCACCAAATTTTACTTTCTAAGGAATCTGGTTCCAAAATGCATTCTGCCATTTAATGCTTCTAACATATCAGAAAAAAAAAAAAAATACCTTTTCCCTGCTTATTTTAAAAAATAACCCTCAAAAATCTCATTCTTTATTGGATCTGTCATTTTTTGGGATTGGAATGATGGAACTAGGGAAAATTGCAGTGAACTATTGTCTGCTGGAATTGACTGAGTGGAAATGTATGCTGCAACCATGAAATTTCAAATACAAGACAGAATCCATTGGGAGGGAAAAAGTCATACTAAAAAAGCCGAGGTTCAGTAACAGATGTGTTTATACTGTTTTCATATTTGGTCTTTTGTGTTAATATAAGAATAAGTACTCTGTGTGCACATCATGTAATCAGCTCATATGGTGAGCAGTTTGTTTCATTAAATTAGATCCTTTTTTCATGCTCAGCACATTGATGAGGAGATGAACAAGGCACATATCACTGATTTCCAATTTTTGATTTCCAGTAGGGAGTTGTCTAGAAGCATTAAATCAAGAGTCACTGAACCATCTTATTTCTAGCTGTTATTGTTGAATAAATATTATCCTTTCCCTTCTCCCTCTTCCAAGTTTTCTTAGTTTTTCTCCACAGAAACCATTTGCTTGTTAATTAGTAAACAAATATATATGTGAATACAAACATATAAATATATATATGGACATTTTCCAGTGACAACAGGAAGCTTTGGATAATTTCTTAAATAGAGAAATGTAATATTTACATGTCTGTGTGTATATACTTACTTATTTTTGCCTGTATATGGATGTACGTACACGCATGTGTGTTTTGCTTCATATTTTTTCTTGTATTTAGATTAACTATATGCACATTACAAAGGATCTGTGTACCAAGTACAGAATACAGATCTTTAAGGAGATTGGATTTTCTTATCTTTCTGAAGTGTCTTTATCACTAGTGCTTCCATAGGCAAAATACAGGAGCTCTACTTTGTCATTCAAAGGTCATAAAATACCACAGATACTTTAACTCAGCATCCAAGTTCTTGTACAGTTAACTGAAGTGGACTCTTCTTCATTTTCATTAGATTCATTGGCTGTTTTTTGAAATAAATTTGAACAGAATACACTTCAGTCACCCTGGTGTGTTATGGCTATTGTAAGCATCAGCTGCACAACTCTTTTCAGCCAAAGATGGTTTCTGAACCTTCTTCTTGGGTGTACTTAGATAAGTACTCAGTGCACTTTATTGGTGTGTCAGTGTCACTTTCTTTTTTATTTGTTTTCTTTTTGGTCATTTCTAAGTGCTTTCCTGCATCACTAGATTGAAGAAAAACATTTTCTCTGTTAAAATAGCCCCACTATGTGGACAGTGCACTTTGCTCCCAGTTAATCCACTGTCAGGAACTAGCTGCATACACAACAATATTACAGTGATGGCATTTCAAAATTTCATCTGTAAATTGCAGTCTCTTCTGTCCTCCATAGATTTAGCCATCTGGCTGAAAATATGTGAGTGAATTATACATTATCTTTTGTCATTTTGATTTAGAAAATTTCTTTGCTATTTTTGCATATACAAGGAAAAGATGAAAAAAAATCCTAACTATGATGTCAGTGGCAGAGCCACCAATAGTTCCCTTGACTACCTGTGTCACAAGTCCCATTATGTAATTTCAAGTCTATTCTTTGAGTCTCTAACAATTAATGTTGCAACAATTCTCTAGATAAATGTCACTGTGCAGCTCTTACCACAAGCTACCATATATATGGAGGGTGCATGGGCACACATTCCAGAAAGGACAGTAGGACAACATCAGAGATTAATAATTTCTGGTAAAGAAATATAAGAGCGTAGTAATAATAGTATGAATTGGGCAAGTTTTCTATAAAAGAATTGTGATTAGATAATGCAACTTGAACTAAATTGTTCATGGATAGAAACTACAGCACATGCTAGTCTCCAAAACATATGTACCAGTTATCATGAATTTCACAAAAGAAAAACTAGGAACATAGTGAAATCATACCATCTATTCAATAATTTAAGAAGAAAGCTATGTATTTTCAGAGGCTTTTACTTTTACTTGGTGCATTATAATGATGATAAAAGGAGTCTAGAATGCAAAAATCCATTGAAAATACAGTTGCAATGAAGTTTCATATTCATAATCTCCAAAGCATGTAAGTAGTTGTCATCCTCATCACTCATAATAACTGCCTACATATACTCACAAGTGCTCAAGGTTTATCAGGAGCCAAACAGGCAGATGAATAATTCCTTGTATTTGTGTCTACATAGTTTTACTCTTGCTGCATACCACTGATCACCCTTTCTCCACCTGCAGTCTGTCTCTTCAACTGCATGTTTGTCCTTTTTTAAGCTCATACCAAGCTTTTCTAAGTAGGAGAACAAAGTGTGTAATGAAATACAAAGATGTTCTACATCCCAAGATGCACTTGTTCTAACCTCAACGAGCATGATACTGGGTATGTATATGTATTAGTATGCTAGTTTATTTAATTCATGCTTAAGTCCTAGATCCTACATCCACCACACTGCCCACGTTTTGGCATGCATTGAAATTTAGCTTTGACGTGCACTAGTTGTTGTCCTGTGAAGGAAACTTGGTTGCAATGAAGAAAGGGAGAAAGACTCCATAGTAAAGGAGGGTAAAGGACTGCACTGCAGCTGGGAAAAGGAGTAGATAATAGATAGTTTATGTAGAAGTTAATTGCTAGAAAAAGGAGGATTGCAGACACTTGGTCTGGAATAACAAGGGGAATTAAGGCCATAAAGATAGGAGGGTGAAAAACAGCCAGAGGTGCAAAACAATTGAAGGACAGTAAAGTGATTAACTGCCTACAGGGCAAGCTGTGTACAGGGCAAGCTGTGTACAGGACAAGCTGCTCCCTCCCTTCTGGGTCAAGAGTTACAGAGAAGAAGATGATGGAATGCTAAGCCATCACAACAAAGAGAGGAGCCTTCATCCCTCAACTCACTGTGCACGTGTGGGGAGGGGAGGGTCCGTATACTAATGGGATCTCGGGGCTATTGACTATGTATTAGTTTAGCCTATATCTTATATCGCTTTATCTTAATGGTGTGCTAGTTTGGTGGAGCTATCCCCCTTGCACCCAGCGCTGCGCAACACTGTAATAAACGTACCTGCTTTATAACCAATCTCTGGGTTATAGAGTTTAATTCTGCAAGTCAATCCCAGTTTAGAAACTTCAATAGATTCAGTTATTGTGTACTCTATTCATGCTATACCATCACTCAGGTCATTATTCAAGACATTTGAAAATTATTTAGAATAGGCATTTTCATATTAGTGAAAAAAAAAGTAACAACATAAGAACAAGGTCTTCTTCTGATTGATAAGCTGGTTATGAAATACCTGAAGTATGTCATGTACAGATTACTCTAGGTCTTTATTTCAGTTGCACATTTGTATTCACAGGAAGTACAGACAATAAAAAGTACTGAAAATTCACATTTTACAGAGAATGCTAAGGTAATGTTGAAGGAAACCTTCTTCATACAAAGCTATTAACTATGGAAATGGGGATTTCCAACAGGAAAATTTCAGCAGAATTCGGACTGTAGTTTCAGATTTAACTGTCTCATATCACCAGCTATATTTGAGCTTGGAGACTAAACTTCCATTACAATCAACAGACAGCTAGTCAATATAGCTGTTGGAGCATAAAGAGCTAATCAAAGAACTTATTTAAGCATGTCTTTGAAAGTAATGCTTTCTATTTTCTTATGTTGGCCATGAATGTTAGAGGCATATGTTGGTGATACGGCAATAGAGATAGTGACAGATAGCAGCAGAGGGGCAGTATGACAAAATGGCGTCTGACATCAAGTGCATATGAAGTAAAGTTGTGTAAATGACTGTGGAAAAAAATGGCACTCTTTGACATTTACTGATGCTTGTTGAATGTTTATGAAGAACAAACAGTAGATGTGAGCACAGTGAGGCAGTGGGTGGTGCTTTTCAGCAGTGTCAACAATTATGTGAAAGACAAGCCATATTCTGGACAGCCATGTACAGCTGTCACACCATGAAATGAAGTGTCTGAGCCAGCTCATCTGTGTGAATCAGGAGATTACAACCAGGGAAGTGTGCAGGGAGATGTGTATTGGCTTCAGTACATTGGAAATTATAGTGGCAACACTGGAATAAAGCAAAGTTTGCACCAGTTGGGTCCCAAGAAGGCTCACGCAAGAACAGAAAGAACATTGTATGCAAGTTCATCAGGACCACTACAAGGCTGAAGGTGACGTCTTCCTGGATTGCATAATTACTGCTGATGAGGAGTGGTGTGACCACTACGAGACGGAGTCGAAACAGCAGTCCATGGAGTGGTGAGGTGAATTTCCAACAAAAAAATGTTCAAGACTCAGCCCTCAGCAGTTAAAATAATGTGCACCATATTTTAGGATAAGAAAGGAGTGATCCTTCTTGATTTCCTGGAACTCAGAAAAAACCATTAACTGTGACTGCTGCATTACTGCACTGACTAAGCTGAAGGCTCAATCTTCTAAAGTCAGACCAGAGAAGAAGACAACTTCTTTCTTGGAACACGATAACACCCAGAGGGGGAACAGTCTCCTTGGTCTGTCTCTTCCTGCCTGTGTACCTGTAGAAGCCCTTCTTGTTGTCTTTCACACCCCTTGCCAAATTCAGCTCCATCTGTGCCTTGGCTTTCCCAATCTTATGTCTGCACATGTGGACGACATCCCTGTATTCTTCCCAGGTTACACAACCCTGTCTCCACTTCCTGTACATCTCTCTCTTTTCCCTCAGTTTAAGCTGCAGGTGCTTGCTCAGCCATGCCAGTCGCCCACCTCCTCTGCTCGATTTCTTCTGCTGGGGGATGGAGAGCTTTTCTGCTCACAGAAAGGTGTCCTTAAAGAGCTGCCAGCTCTATTCTCTTCCTATGCCCTTAAGGACATTTTCCCAGGAGATCCAATCCAGCAGTTCCTTGAGCAGCCGGAAGTTTGCTCTCTTTAAGTTCAAGGTCCTGACTCTACTTTTTGCCAGGCCTGCATTCCTCCAGATCTCAAACTCCACCAGGGCATGGTCACTACAGCCCAGTCTGCCTCCAATCTCAACCACTCTAATGCTCTCCTCTATATTGGTGAGCACCAGGTCCAGTAAGGCTTCACCTCAGATCAGTCCGTCTAGTACCTGGACCAGGAGGTTATCCTCAACAGACTCCAGGAATCTCCTGGATTATCTGCCACCTGCCATGCCTCTATCCCAGCAGATATCTGGGTGGCTGAAATCTCCTATCAAGACAGAAGCCTGCGAATGCGATACCTCACGCAGTTGAAGCAAGAAGGCTGCATCAGCAGGCTCCTTCTGATCAGGTGGTCTGTAGTAGACCCCAACTACTAGATGTCCTTTACAGGACCAATCCCTGATTTTAACCCATAAGCTCTCAACTTGGTCATGGTTGTTAATCAGACACAGTTCTTCACAGTCTATCCACTTCCTAACCTAGAGGGCAACTCTCCCTCCACTCCTTTCCTGCCTACCCCTTCTGAAGAGCTTGTAGCCCTCAATCACAGTATGCCAGTCTTTCTGTTGTCTTTTCCATGGAAATAAACAGCTGCCATTACTTTCAGAGCAATCTACATGGTTACCTACTTTGTTTAGCTAAGTAGTTTTTGAAATTCTATGAAGTATACAGAGTGAATTTCTACTGCCTGTGAGGTCAATTTGGTCAATAGTAAAATGAGGAATAGATGCAATAGATTATTCATTACATGTTGAGACACTGCATATAAAGAAGAGGAAATTGAAACTACTGTATAAGGAGTAAGAGAAAAGGAGTATTAGCAAGATATGGAATCCTCTAGATGATGTAAGACTGAGAAACAGCTATATGGAGCAAACAGCAAATAGTTTTACATCAGAATTGAAAAAAAGTCATTTTAGTGGACTGTACAGAGTTGTCTGCACAGGAGAATCAGATTAACAAAAGCAATCTCCAGAAGCACAGACTCAACAAGGGATATGTATAATGCATAAGAAAAAACAGTGCATAAAGCCTTTTTCATTTCTGTTCTTTCTTCCCTGGAGCTTTCAGATTATTTTTAATACATTAATTATTCTTTTATTTCATTATAATTAAATTTGGCTTTTTAATGTGAGCTTCTCTTAGCCTTTCTTTGGGTAGCTATCTGTGGAAAAATGGTGCAGGAACAACAACTTAAAAGCTGTAGTTAGTTCAGAGTTCCATAGTAATTCATTATTTCTAGAATAATTACTTCGCTAATATTCATATTACAGAAAAAAAAAAAAAGAGCTACGCTATGAGAACTCCTGAAATCTGAATTCAGTGACAACAGCAGATTCTAATCAACTCTTAATCTTCATCTTCATGATTCTTTGTAGCATTTTCAGAGTAAATTGAGCTGCTTAAGAGCTGAGATTTCTAACTACAAATCGTATGTGAAGTTTTGCAGATAAAAGCAGATGCTAATATAGACTACACGTAACCAAAACTGTAATTATTAAGTGTTACCAAGTTCAGAAATAATTGTTTTACTATTGTAACTTTATAATTACTCACCTGATATTTCTGCCTGGACCAGGAGCATCCTATTCTCTGTACAGTCCAGAATAGGATTTTCCAGCTAATGTATACGCACACACCATGCACACTCAGCTGGGGCAAGCTTAGATGCTTCCTCCTGTTGCTGGCACCAGACTAGACTTTTACCCACCGTTGCTGCTCTTTTTTTGGGCACTCTCTAATAGTTTTGTATTATTCTTATATTCTGATGATCAAAATTGCGCACAGTATTCAAGGTAAGGCCACACCAGTGCAGAGTTGAATGGGACAATCACTTTCCTCAACCAGCTAGTAAAGCTGTACCTGATGAACCTCAGAGTAAAGTTGACACCATCCCTACTAGACACAATCATGACTAGATGACAACAAGAAAAAGAAAAAAGAAAAAAAAAGAAAGGGGGTTGGGTAGAGATCTCTTAAAATTACTCCAATTGTAGTGATGAGTTAGTGCCTCTTGATTGAAATTTACACCTTCTGAGACACAAAGCTAAACACCAGAAAATTGCTAATCCATAAAATCACACATAATTAGTTCCAACACTCATTGAACTATTTGCTTAAAAACTGTGATGTTATTTCTTGCAAGAAATAAAGGTAAATTAGGACAAAATAACATCCATATTTTTATTTCATTTTCATCTTTTACTAAATCTGTACTAAATTCCAGGTTGTTGACAGACACATAGAAAAGTTTCAGTTATAAGATAACCTGAATCACTGAATCTTACCTGTTTTACACTAGCAGACTGATTATAAAGCTGTTAGAAGACTCTTTACAAAACTGTTTCTAAATTTGAACTTCAAAAATATATTTTGCCTGGAAAGGGAAATTTTTGGATTGCATGTGTGAGCTGCATGCAGTAAATTTTAAAAGACACGTGACTTTCATCCTTTCTGATTGCTTTTTCTGGTATGCTACTTACTTGTCTTCTGTTTTGTATTAGTCTTCTAGTGATTGTGGCCTTATATTGTAATGAATCAACCAACTACTACTAGTTATCTTTTTGTGTATATTTTTCCATTGTACTACACTTTCCAAAGACTTAGCAGTTTTGCATATTGATACTTCTCCTTGCAGAGCCCTAAGGGATTCATTTCTCGAAAGTAACACCAGAGCCTACAGTATAATATTGGACTTGATTTTCTGTCAGTTGTCGTTCTTTACCTGCATAATGTTTTCTATCTGTTCCTATCTACAGGGAATAGCACTGACCCTGTCTGTTCAATGTGCAGGGACTTGTGCTTGCAAGAACTGGGGATTTATAAGACCTTCCCTTGCACCTTTACTTGTCACATCAGCAGTTTTATCTGAAGAAATACATTCTGACTGAGTAAGCCTGAGGTAGACAATGCTTAATCCTCCTTTACAAAATCTTCCAGGAATAGAAGAGAGATTCAGCTGCAGGGCACCCATCCTGTCAGCACCCTATTATCCTAACACATCGTTTACTCTGTTACTGACTCTAAGTTGTCCTTATTCAGTCTGATTATCGTGTTAGAGCCTTCCCCTGTATCACTGTTTATGAGTTCACAAACACGTTTTTATTCAACTGGTACCTGCTTATTGTCTACCTATGACCTAATGCATTTCAGAAGACTTCCAATACTTAAATTAGATATTAAAAAGTCAAAACAAGTGTTGGCTGTAAGCTGAGAAGGAAAATAACTTGAAAGGAGATAAATCAAAGAGGAAACACCTGTTGATAAAAATATATAAAAAAAAATACATAGTTCTGTTTCTCATAACAAACAGAATATATTCATTCCTTGCATTGATATGTAGTACTGTCACATATAATAGATATATATCTGTTTGATCAAAAAGATTGCACATCATTCACTATTTTCCTTGACACATTTTCTTTTTATCCTCCAAGGCTTCTAGCACCTTATAGTGAACTTAATGCATCAAATAAAATCATCAGAGGCCACAGCAGCAATATGCAACACAAAGAAAGAAGGACAGCTTTAACAACCTTTTATTAATTAAACTTACTTCTAATTTTATAAAATTAATTTGAAGGTTTTTAAATACAATATGCCAGAGAAAACTATTTTCTTTTAAAAACTCTGTCACTATTCTGACTTCATCCAGCTGAAGCTGAAGGAACTAACAAGGTTTTGGAAAGTACTGCTGGGTTTTCAAAGGAACAAAATACAGAATAAATACATCAAATAGAAACTGAACTAAAGTTCACAATTTAAGCATGCTCAGAAAGTTTTGGATTTCAGTTTCTATGAAAGTTGTCAGTGTTCCATACCCTCTGTACCTTTTGTACCTACAAGTTCAATTTTATTCTAGAATTCATAGAAATTATACAGTTATTTCTTAAAGCTGATACAGTTTATTTCTACTTTGTTTTAAAAAAAGTATGATAGTAGGATAATAATCTAATAACTTATTTTCAAATCACATTTCCTTTTATAATTATAGGTTATTAAATAGTATCTTAGTCATATAACAGTATGAAATAAAAAAGACTTGGGACAATAAACCTAGTGTAATTCTGAAAACTATTATTAATTAATTATTGAGGATAAACCTGATAAAGTTATTCAGATTTGGTCTCAAGATTCCTCAGTGTTATAAAAGAAAATAGAAAGAAACGTATAAAATCTTGAAATGTCTTTATCATTTGACTAGCACCTCGTTAACGTCTTAGAAAAATATTGGTACAAATCTGTGTCCCAGGCCATGGTCTAAGAATGAGCATTTATGACCTCACATGTTAATAGCTATGTCTCAAAATTCTGATCACGTCAGGAACAATTCTAACAACAATACAATACAGAAAATTAAGTACTGGCACCTGAGAATGTTCCTAGTACTATCTAATTTCTGGAATATGGATGCTTTCACTAGCTTCACTCTCCTTTGCTCCATTTACAATGGTTTAAGCTTATGGATGTTTCTCCTCATTAATTTTATATTTGGTTTTACTTATTTCATTTCCTAAAATTATATATCAGTCCATCATTTCTGTTTGTTGTTTTTTTTTTTTTTTTGTATGTGTTTTATGTTGTTATTTTTTTGTTTGTTTTGTTTTGTTTTAATCTGGATATTTGCAAAATTATACATTCAAAATATAAACATTTTCTTTTTTGGAACTCTAAAGGGCAAAATAGAATTATTAATAGATTAAAAATCTTTAACCTTTCATCAGGAACTAAATGTTCTGTTGTGTTTTTCTGAGAGATTCATTTGTCAGAATCCAAGTCAGAAAAAATCAGATTAGCCTCTGATTCCATCTTTTCTGCATTGAATCATTCTCCAAAAATAAGCATTCTTTTTAGTAACTACTGTCAGAGATATTCATATGACTCAAATATGCATACATATGATGAAAAAAAAATCCTTTTTAAAATTAGATACCTATCCTTCTAGTTGTGACTGACACTGCTTCAACATTACCGCTTATATGCTGAAGAGAGCCAAGTATCTTCAGTAGCATTCAAAGGATGACCCAGAGAATTAGGAACAGATTAGGAAGGTGTTCTAAAATAATGATCTGTAGAAAGCCTGCAGCTGAATCATAATATCTTTACTAAAATATATTTTGTAAGTGATTTGTT
This sequence comes from Aquila spilogaster, assembly GCA_024606505.1. Classification (NCBI taxonomy): domain Eukaryota; kingdom Metazoa; phylum Chordata; class Aves; order Accipitriformes; family Accipitridae; genus Aquila; species Aquila spilogaster. The sequence goes on from JANHGO010002769.1 coordinate 23,169, forward strand.
TGTCTGTATGTTTCACAATTGTTGCATCCATCCAGCATTCAGAACAAAAAGCTGTTCTGTTGATGGTGGTAGGCTGTTGTTTTTCTTGTTTGTTTGTGTTTTAAGACTTGACAAGAACCTAGTCTTTCACAAAATAACCAAAAGATTAACTCAACCTCACCAGAACTATCGATGATCCATGGAACTGGAACATTAACTCCTTAACTCCCAGTGCACTACATGATGTTATGATGTGGAATACCAGTAGCAAAAAATATAAAACCATGACAGACTAAAATTAAAAGAATATTTAAAAATAGAATACTCTCAAAGACTTACACCTATTTAGCATAGTACAAGGGAAATTAAATTTGTGTCAGGTTTTAGATATGGTTAACTGAAGAAAAGTGAAGTGATACCATTGAATTTGAAGGCAATTTTAGGTCTTAGGCAATAATTTCATAGAGAACCCGCTTCTCTTGTCTTTGTACAAATAGATCAGTTATTTGGGACAAAGTCGGAAGAGAATTAACTGTGTTGCTTTTTTGAGGAAGAGACCCAAAGGAAATAGGAGCTCTGAAGTATTTTCTAATAATTCCCTTGCTGCTATACATATTATAACCCAATGCACCATAAAATCTTTATAAGAATTTCCATGTATAACTAACACAGCAACATGTTTGTATGATGTGTTTCACCCTCAGGGGTTTAAAGATTAATCCCTTAAAAAAATATCTAGCCTCTCCAGCTAAAGAAAACATGATCAATTAATTTCACCTCAAGATCAAATAAGACCGCAAATAGAAAGAGATCTGAAAGATAAGAAATACAGAAAATCTCTATCCAGTCCAGTCCAGCCAAAGCAGGTTAATATGGAAAATACTTAAAATATGTTAGTGTCTTGAAAACTTTTATTTTGTCGTTGTTGTTTGTTTCTTTGTTTCCCCAGAAATATGATTTGACATAATGGTATATAGATTCTGTATCCCTGCAACTGCATTTAAAACTTATAGAGGGAAATAGTATGAAATTAGAACTGAATTCAGATTTAAAAAGTTAATTATTCATAAAATCATTATTTATTAAATGCTTTAAATTATTGGCCACTTAAGCATTAAAGAAAGAGGCTTTTTCTACTTTAGATTTTTTAACTTAATTTTTTAAGGTGCATTAACAGTTAATAATTATATAGTAAATAATGACCTTAGATTCCATCTCCAAAGTTGCATTTTGATAAATGCATTACAATAAATACCCAAATGCAGCAACTAAGGTCTTCAAAGTAGTCTGCAAAATGTAATCTATAGCATAAGAATGATGTTTAACTATCTGGGAAAGGGAGAAATTACAAATTATTACAAAGATTGAGTCAATTGTCTAAGATTTCACAAGAGATTATAATCATATCATAAAATGATAGAATAGCTTGGGCTGGAAGGAACCTTACAGATCAACTAGTTCCAATAGCCCTGCCATGGGCAGAGTTGCCACCTACTATATCAGGCTGCCCAGAGCCCCATCCAGTCTGGTCTTAAACACCTCCAGGTATGGGGCATCCACGATTTTTCTGGGCAACTTGCTCCTCTGTCTCTTCATCCACTGAGTAAAAAATTTCCTTCTAATATCTGATCTAATTCTTCCCTCTTTTAGTTTAAAACCATTTTCCCTTGACCTATCACTAACAGACTGAGTAAAAAGTTGGGCTCCCTCTTGCTTAGAACCTCCCTTGAACACCACAGTGAGGTCTTCCTGGAGCCTTCTTTTTTCCATGCCGAAAAAGCCCAGTTCCATTGGTCTGCATGTTCCTGTGGTATGTCCCCTCCAGGCTGGAAGCTGGCTCTCCTAGTTTCAGCTGAGAAAGTTAGTTTCCTTCATAATGTCTGGTATGATGCTGTATTGTGGTTTTAGGAGAAAAATGGTGTTGATAACACAACAATGTTTTAGTTGTTGCTGAACGGTGCTGTACAGATCCAAGGACATTTCAGTCCTGCCAGTGAGGGGGGCTGAGGGGACACAAGGAGCTGACAGGGGACAGAACCGGGACAGATGAACTAAACTGGCCAAAGGAATATTCCATACCATCCGACATAATGTATAAAAAAACTATAAAACCGTAGGGCATTGGCAGGGAAGGGGAGGTGGGAGGCTACCACTGCTCAGGGACTGTCTAGTTGGTGAGCAATTGCTTTGCACATCACTAGTTTTATATATATATGTATTTATATATAAATAATCATTATTTTAACTGTTACTTGTCTCTTCCTTTTCTGTTCTCATAAATATTTTTTATCTCAATCTACAAATTCTACCTCTTTTTTTTTTATTTTTTCCCATTCTCTCCCCCAGCCCACTGAGGAGAGTGGGAAGGAGTATGAAAAAAAGGCTGTGTGATGTTTAGCTGCTTGTCAGTTTAAACTACAATGATAGCTTAGCTTCTTCCCCTTGCAGAAACTTAAAACCTGACTGTTGGTCTGCCTGTGTTACTGTACAATTCCGTACATCAATCTTTCTCTGCAGTTCTCATATGTTTTGTTGCTTGGTGGATTCCTGTCATAACCTATCCACTTGCTTCAAAGGCTGATCAAAATGGGCACAGTTGCACCCATGACACCCCTGCTCTCAGGTCCCTGGGGGACTTTCAGATTCTGGAGTTCCCTGCAACCAGATGTCTGGGCAGCTACACCTCTCTTTAGGAGGTCTGTCTTGGTGCAGACATCAGCCTGAAAAGGTTTGGGCCCCTTCATCCGGTTTTCCACTCCAGCCCAGCCAGTGCACATTCTGCAGCAGAGTGGGGGTTCGTGTTGTGTAGGGCAGCATCCTGAAATCAAAGCAGCCCCAGGGCAAAGGGAGACACCCACAGGTGCCAGGAATCCCCAGAGTGCAGCTTAGGAGACTTGGCTGAGACCAGAAGCAGGAGACATTAAGGCATTTCTTTCGGAGCAGCACAAATATATTTCCAGAAAGTAATACAGATGCTTTTAAAACTAGGAACACTTGTTCCGATATTATATAAATCTTGATTCAGCAAGATAATTACATGTCCGCTTAGCTTAATTGTACAGGTATTGCTATGCTATTGCAATCCATGAAAATGTTCACTTGTTTAAAAGCAGGTACATGCTAAGCCTCTTACTGACTAGCTTACTTGCATGGATTTCAATTAACAAAGTTCTCCTTTTCTGGCTGTTTATCAATAGATGCCTTTATAAGATCTTCATTACTTTCTAATTGCCAAAATTGTTCTTGACTTTTTATTCTCGCTGACAGGATATTTTAGAACAGTTTCCTTTAAAGCAGAAGGTCAACTACTGAAAACCTTCATTAATTTCTTCCTTTTCCCATTTATTAATTGGACTAATCTTGCCCTATAATTTTTACATCAATATCTGTTGTAGTCTGTTTGATTTTCTGTAAGCATTTGGCAACATCAACCCACCAGTTTGGCTGCTTGTTTCCCTCCAAGTTATCAGTTTATTTCTGTACTGATACACTTTGCTTCTTGTCTTACAATACAACTTACTTTTAATCCCCAGCTCCTCAAATACTATGTCATATACTCCTGCTTTAACCTTAAATTTCATTGATTTAATTTACCTGCCCTTACTTTACATGAGGATTGAAAAGATATGCACTCACCTCCTTGAATGGATCGGCTCACATAGAAAGCTTAACAAAATAAAAAAGTAACATGGGAGGACAAACATTTCCTTAAAATGATTGGCCTCCTCATGTAAACAACATTTTAAATCCACTGTTTTTGTCTCAGTAGATCTTGACACATACATTAGTTAACATCCAAGTGTGCTATTACAATGTGTGGTGCAGAGGAAAAGATTTTACATTTTATCAAGCGTTGACTTGCTAATGGAGATATCTACTCTCTAGGAAGTAATGTGTTTCATTCTGCTTTTCTCCACTGACTATAAAATTTAGACAATAATTTAAAATCGCATTCTAGATTTTTAAATATAGTGAGACGGAATTTACCTGAATGTTACTGAAATTGCACTCACAGGATTTTCTGACCCAGATCTGTTTACAAGTGCCATCTTGTATCACCCTTCCTGTGCAGAGCTACTTATTTCAAATTTGTTACATAAAAATAAAAATATATCTTAAAAAGCACATCTTAAAAAATATTCTATTTTACTTCATTTATCATTAGATCATGCTGTTTCTAAACCTAACACATTTTGTATTCTCAGGGATCAGTTTCCAAACACAAGAGTGTACCCAAAAGAACTTCTGAGATGTACTTAATCACGCACAAACAGCACTCTGTATGTCTTCTCTCCCACATAGGGGAAAGCAAGGCTCTTGGTCCAAATAGAAAGTGAAGCATCATAAGGTGTTAAGATGAGTCATGACCTTGTACATAATACAGTAAATTCATAGATAGGCACAGATATGCTCTTGAAAATTCTCACTGGTTAGTTCTGTAGAAGCAGGTTACCCTCAGCTAAGTCAAACTCCCATCCACTCACTTGATACCATGCCACTCTCAGCAGAAGTAGGTGGAGAGAAAATAGGAGGAGCCAGAATGAACAATTTCTTGGGCTGAGACGAAGACGGGGAAATCGCTTGCTCCTTACTCTCATATACAAAAAAAGATTTAATGCGGGAAAAATTAATTTATTGCTAATTAAAATTAAAATTTAATTACCAATTCACATAATGTGGGAAAAAAAAAGAGTCAAATATTAAATGAATAACTTTCCTCCCCTCTTTCTCAGGCTCAGCTTCACTCCTTTATTCCCAAGACCTCTATTTCATCTTCCTTGCCTTGAATGGCACAGGGGGATAGGGAAAGGGTGCAGCTGTCAGTCCATGCTAGTTCCTCTCTGCTGCTTCACAGAATCACAGAATCGTAGGGTTTGGAAGGGACTTCTGAAGAACATTTAGTCCAAAACTCCTGCTAGAGCAGGTTCCCTAGAGTAGGTTGCACAAGATAGCATCCAAGCAGGTTTTTAATATCTCCAGAGAAGGAGACTCCTCAGCTTTTCTGAACAGCTTGTTCCAGTGTTCTGTCATCCTCAAAGTAAAAAAAATCTCATCTTCAGATGGACCATCCTGTACTCCAATTTGTGCTCATTTCCTCTTGTCCTGCTACTGGAAACCACCAAAAGAGACTGGCCCCATCATCTTGATACCCACTCTTCAGATACTTATATACATTAATAAGATCCCAGTACTGACCCCTGGGGGAACGCTACCAGCTACAAGCCTCCAACTAAACTCAATAGCATTGATCATAGCACCCTAAGCTCTGTCAGTCAGCCATTTCTTAATCCACTACACTGTCTTCTCATCTAACTCGCATTTTCTGAGCTTACCTATGAGGATATTATGGGAGACAGTGTCAAAAGCCTTGCTAAAGTACAGGTAGACATCATCCACTGCTCTTATCTCATCTATTCAGCTATTCATTCTGTTATAGAAGGCTATCAGTTTGGTTAAGCATGATTTCCCCTGAAATAATATCAACTCCTCCTGACTGCTTTCTTGTTCTTCACATGCTTAGAGATGGCCTCCAAGATGAGCTTTCCTGGGATGAACTTGAGACTGACAGGCCTACAGTTTTCTGGGTCCTCCTTTTTGCCACTTTTGAAGACAGGAGTGGCATTGACCTTCTTACAGTACTGTCAACGGTTTAAGGGCTGGTTCGGCCCGATTCTGTGATGAAGGGGGCAAGGGGACCCACAGGCCCACGCCCGGGAAAGAGGAGGGGGAAAGGAAAAAGAAAAAAAAGAGAGATGGGCCTGAAAACAAAACAGTGGCAACGATCTGAGGAGGAAAGG
>JANHGO010002770.1:0-28942 GCA_024606505.1 Aquila spilogaster
CTCACACTTCATGAAACATTATAGTGGAAAAGAAAATGTGTTCCAAACCACCTTGAGGTTCTGGAGTTAATTCATCATTAAGCATGAGAGACATGGGCGCTGCAGACTTCTGCATTGTTTCCATCGTGGAAAGCCCTAGATTTTGCAGTCTCCCAGCATCGAAAGCCATATAATCACACATCAGTGTGTATATTTTAGTTTATGCATTTACTAACTCTTCATCAACTACTTTAAAACAAGCAAACTAAAAAGAAAAAAATGTGGGGCACTAATTTTACAGCGAACTGTTAACCGAAGACATCCCATGCTTCTAAGCTTCCCTTTCTGCAAATGGCTCAGCACAGGCAAGTTTTACCACTCATATGGATCATACTACAGGACCAACACCTGAACTAGGAAAGATAATTATTCCAGCAGCACTGTAGGTGTTACCTTCTTTGCTAGTAGTTGTACATGAGAAGAGCAAGGCTTGAATCACAAAAACTTATACAAGGATACATAGAACAATTTTTAAAAAAAGCACTGAGATGACTGAATCACATCCCAGACCACTGAGAACCAAGAAGTGAAAGAAAAGAATGAGGCACTTCAAATTTGGCCAAGTCTACCAGACTGTATTAGTTTTCTCATGGTACAGCAGAACAGTCCTTAAATGCATATGGCAGCCCTCCGTTGCTTTACAATAGCAAGAACTCTTGAAAAATGCCCATTGCTTGGACAACAAACGATGGGGGAAAAAATCGGAGGCACCATGCAGGTACGGGAACACGTGTGCAGACAGCACTGCAGCCACGTGGGCAGCGCACGAATCTGTGGCTGTGCAGTCTGGCCAGCGTGGCAGCTCCTGGGGACACTGGGCGCAGTGGGTGGGAGTAGATCCACAAAAATGGCTCAGAGGGCCACGACCTGGTCCCTATCGCAAGGTGAGATGAGAGCTTGTGTATGTCCTGAGTTTCTACAGCTTGGCCTGTTGCTGGCTGATTAACTTTTTAGCTGACCTTTGCTCTTAACAGATTGCAAAACCTCCTCTTTTCCAGGGAAGACTGTTTCCTTTCATTATTTCTCCATAGCATTTTATACTCTAGTTCACTTTTAGTTCTGGTACAAACTTCCATGCTTGTAAATGGCAGACGACCTGCCAACAAGCCACATCTCTGTTTTTTGTAATCTCTAATTTATAGTATTCCCTCTTCCCTTCTCTGGCATGTAGTTCAGGCACACTCTAGATAATGGAGCATTACTGGCACCCAGAAACTGGCAATTCAAATCTTTTCAGGTATTTATCACTTAGTGTTATAACTGCAGCAAGTGTTTTTGAACAGCTCCTCTCATTAAAAATATTTAATACAGTGGATAATGTCCTCTAAAGAAACTGGGGCACCATGGCAGTTATTTGACAACTGAGGAGCTGTAGCAACATTCAAAGCATATGTTAAGGCTTGCTGTTCAATTAGGATGCCAAGTGGCAGCTCAAAATTTAATGTGAGTTCATTGCGTATTCTGGGGATCGACTGGGAAAATACTGTTTGGAAATAGGAGGAGTATAAAGAAGTTCCAAAAAATAAGAAGCAGACGGTGTCCAGAGAGGTCTGGATTTTTCTGCTATAATAAAAGATGGACAGTTTTCTTGACCACATGATAGCCGTTGGCTATGAAAATTCAGGATTTTTGTAATTGAATTACTGGCACTCTAACACCTGGGAATTTAAAACAAGCCATCCAAACCTTAGATTCTCCCCCTGCCTGCAAACAGTCATTCCTGTGAGAAACAGCATGCCTGTAATTCCACCGGGTTCTATAAAACCTCTATTCTCTCAGGCATAATAGGAATGAACCTTTTTCATTATTACCGGAGCCCTGCTCAAATGCTATTATAATAAATCCATACAAAAATAGAGTTCAGTAATACAAAGTGACTACCAAAAGGTAACTACATACTTTCAAATACAGATCTGAACAAATGGGTTTCAATGTGAAAACTCCTTTGGATTTCAGTAGGACTGAAATTTCACCCTTTGTTATTTCTGCAGTAAGTTTCCTTTTAAAATATTTGCTAAAAGAAAAACATGCCTTTTTTGGTCCAGGTTTGTTTTCTGAGAAAAATATATTTAAATTGTGGTAATCAACTTCTTAAATCATCCAGAATCTCTTTCCTACCCAGTTATGCCCATTGAAATGAATGGAACTCCTTGTAGAGTTGAAGCACTACCTTGTCTGAGTAAGGCCAGCAGATCTCAGAAAATAAATTATTTCTGGACTACTAGCATACATGTTAAGATTTAGCTCAAAAAGGCCTTTCTGCCAAGTTATAAATTCTCAGACATTGTTGTTTATGGTTGAAAAGCTGACATACTCTTCAGAGTCATGTCTCAAATGCAATGCTATAATTTCTATAGGTTTAAGGAATAAACTTTATTGATGAAATATAGTAATTAAACATACCTCTTTGGTAGATGTAAATGTAGTTGTCACTCATGTCAATGACCAAGGGGACATTCATGGCTTCAGCTGTAGAACAATAGAAACCTGAAAATGACTGTGCTTATTGTCTGTGAAACAATGAAAAACTGTGGTAGGTACATTTTACAGCCATGTCATAAAACATATCTGAGTAAGAACACATGCTTTTTTGATCATTAGGGTTTTTCCAACTGGATGAGCCAAACTGCACAATACTGTAGAATTTACTTTGATTTCTATAATGAATCACTAAAGCAATCCCACAAGGCTACCCAATGTAATAAAAGATTAACTATTTCCTAGTACAGAGAGTCATGTTTATGGAGATGTGCCAGTAAATTCTCTGATTCAGCCAAACAGAAATGTACTTCTGACTATATAGTAGATATTTACTCCAATTCAAGCTGATCCCTTCGTGACACAAAGTCCTGTGTGGCTGCAACTTCTATTAGGTCTCCATATATCACCGTGTCTCGGGAGACCTAGAAAAAAATTACATTGGGACACCAAAAACTGAACAGAAACAGGCTGCTGGCCCCATTTAGACATTTTGCCACAGAGGTAAAATGAGTACATTTTGAAGCAATACACAGAAATCTTTTTTGTTGCAAGTAGAAATAAAAATATCCTTCCTTGCATATGTATTCACTGTGCCTTTACAAGTAAAATCTAATCTCATGAGATCATGGAATTCTACAGAATCATTTGCACAATACTTTTTGCCTACACTTTGGGAGGAAAATTTCTCTATAAGAAGAGCGAATTTTACCACTTCATAGATTTACCCATTTTACAAAGAGGCAGCTAAGCTTTCCAAATCACTGTACAGATCTGTGACTATCCTGAGCACACTATTTTGAGTTTTCCATCTCTAAAGTGCTTATCTGATGAGAACAATGTTCCCTCTAAGGAGATAACACAGGCTACCTGTGGCTTTGCAAAACAGGGGAGGACAAAGAAGACAGACAAGTATGAGAGTAGTCAGGACAGGAGTGTGGTTTCTTCTTGATTTTTTGCTTGTTCTGTTTAAGTCATGGCTCGAATACATTTAATGAGTGACCACAGAGGAGAGAATTAGTGTTAACAGTCCAAATCAATGCTGTTTTCTTGATAAAACTATGAGATAAGACATGTTAGCTTAAATTTCAGTGACAGAGGTTTAAGTTAGCACATTTTGCTCTCCGTTTACCAGGAATTCTGTGCACCAGCTACAGCAGAGCAGCCAACGTGCAAATGGTGACTTACCTATATGTTTGTTCCTGATAGATTCCTCCTGAATCAGCTTAAGGAACCATGTATATTCGATTAACTAAGATGTGCTACTGCTAAAATGCAGTAAGAAAATACCTTTGAAACACTTTAAAGTCCAGCAAACTCTGGCAGTGTTAGATGTGAGTTCCGTTCCCATCAGTGACATTATTTTTCAAGAACTTGATGTATTAGAGCTTCATTTTTCATTTGAAGCATTAATATTGACTTAGTAAAGTACATGAGGAGAGTAGCTGATTTATCATTCAGCCCAGTTTCTCTATTTATACATACCTCCAGGTTCTATTTTTGGATGGTCCTTTCAACCTCAGTAAAAACTTATATCTTTCTTCTAAAATTTGAGTACCAGATGTGGAACATGGCCTTCAGTTTGTGTTTGGCCTGCATATTTCTGAAGTTGTTATGAAATGAGTATGTTGGTTTTAATTGAGAGTTTGCTGGGTATTTTCTTAAATTCCAGGATCTGAATAAATGGGAAATTGTGATAGTCTAAATTCACCAAACAGGTGTTAGTCTGACTGATATAAATACTCTATGGAAGATGGGATTGATGGTGGGAAATTTTTTTGTGTCCTGCTTAATATAAAATAAAAGGAGAAGATTTGAGGTGAGCATCTCTATAACCCCAAAGAAGCATGAATTCACAGGAAACCAGGACTGAAAAAAATAATTAGCATTCCGCTCTGAAAATAGTAGGGTAATCAAGGTCTTATATTGATCTTAGCTTTTTTCTGTCATTAAAAGACAAACTGTCAAGGATCAAATGCTGTGAAAAGCCCAAATAAACAGAGAATTATTTTGCTATTTTGCCTGCAGGATCATAGTTCAAAAAAATACGTATTAGGAAATAGCAGTTAAAGCCTTGGATATTTATGAGGTGGTTGATATGTAATTTTAATTTCATTTTTGAGACTAAAATTGCCTAAGATTCAGTAGTTTTAGGGTCAACCTTCTACTTTGTGTCAGAATTCTTGTGACCTTGGAGAAATTGTAATTCAGTTGTTGACTATTTGTTCTGCTGTACCTACAGTCCGTACTGACCCCGTGGAACTACACATGAGACCAAAGGCATATGGTCCTCACTGGCAAAGCAAAACAGCTTTGGGCAGGAGGTTGAGTTAGGGCAGGTCTTTTTTCCCTTAGGTTTCAAGGGAAACATCCACATGTGCCACATGCAAAAGCAAATCACAGGAAGGAGAGAGGAGCTACTGAAGGGAAAGGTTGCTCAAGGCAGCTCATTGCACCAAAGTTTTGTGGAGAGGAAAAGGAGTCTCCTTCAAATGGGGCACTAACTATCAGAATTTGGGCCAAAATTCAGATGAAATAAAAAACTGATCTCAAGGTAGTCCTACTCATTGCAAATAGAACTTATCACTGATATGAAGTCTGTATCTTAACAAAGTAAAAGTAATGGAATATATTTGAAAATTATTTAACAGTCCTTCTCATGGGGTCAATTTTAATGAAATGTGACCCAGCCATAGTAAGTGAAGCCAGTGCTAAGGTGTGCTGAAGAATGTCTTCACACAGTCATTCATATTGGAGATAACACTCAAAAAAAGGAGCACGAAACAAATCTATTGTGCTGACTTTACTGGGAAAGCAATAAGATTGACTGGACATTTTTAGAAACCTAACCCTGATTGCTACTGTATGTGTTGTTGCAGCTCACAAATTATTTTCACATGTTAATAATTCATTTTTTTTCCACAATAGTATTACTTATTTTCTGGTAAGCATATAATTGATTCATTAAATTGTGTAGTTCCCTACAGTTTGACCTCTATTGACATCTCTGAATTTGTGGCAAGCTATTTTAAAAGAGCAGAAACATATCACAGCTAGCAGCCTTACACCAGTATAAATATTTTCTACTGTGCTAATGCTCAGAGTTCACTTTCTGGCAGCTTACCAAGAATTTTGCATAGGAATGCACTGAGCTGGAGACCCCTATCTAATAAATTTTATCTGACACACTCAAACATCCACTTTTATTACCATGTCTGATTTTCCCATGCTCATACAATTTAAAGCTACAGCTTCTCCCTTTCTCTTCTTTGAAGAAAGAGTAATATTTTCAAACAGAATGTCACAAGGGCACATTACCATGAGCACTTTCATCTGTCGAAGCTTAATACAGAAGAATGTATACTATATATTCAGAAAAGCACATTCTCCCACCAATCGCACCATCCTTCCACAAATGCCCCCCAAACAATGCAGTGAGGTAAAGCATATTTCTTTGACATTTATACTGTTTATGGGCTGCAATATTTTTGCACTGCAGAATAACTGAATCCTAGACCTGATGTTCTCGAATCTATAAGTGAAGTGCAATGAATTCTGCAATATTTTGGAGGACTTTGCCCCTTCAGTATGCTTTGTCCAGGGTCTAATCGCTGAGGATATGTATCTAAAGTAAAAACACTATGTAAGATACCTATAGCATTGCTATGATGAATTACCAACACTAGGGAATGTAGGCTTCGACTTCACTGCCCATGCCGTCCCTCAGCCGATGCAGGAATGTGTCCAGATGTTTCTGCAGCAGTGAGGTGACACCCAGGAAGGGTACTGCTCATCACCTGCAGCTCTCAGGGCCGTCCTCTTAGTGCACGTCTTAGGGGCTGAAAAGTACAAGGGGATCACAATATTTGGAAACTGGATCGATATGGATCTTTTGCTGGTAGCTTAGGTGGAAGTCAAGAGCTGTCCCAGACAAGACTTTTAATGCAGTGATTAAATTGTTCCCTATTCCTGTGCTTATCGGTCACTTTCGGCTTTGCCTAATGTTCAAAATGTTGCTTGGTTTAGAGCTATAATAAATAAACTTAAAAAAAAAATATGCACACAGGAAAGGAGTCACCTCAGTTAAAAGATTTCCACAGTCAATAACTTTTTTCCTCCTGGGCCAAATGGAAAGTCTTCTGAAGTCAAGGACACCCTGCATTGACTCCAATGGATCTTGCATTATCTCTCCATGATGTAAACTTACAACAAAGCAGAAAAGGCTGCCCTGAGCTTTTGAAAATGTAACTCCATTTAATGTAACATTTTAAGTTTTTTTCTCACCAAGAAAACTACAGCTGACCCTTTATCCTTGGACAAAAGGTGAATGATGCAGAAACTCAGACAATCTGGGTATTGCTCTTTTTAAATTTTCCATAGTGACAACTGTAGAAAAAGTAAAATAGTGAGTGAAGAGAGTTTTATTTTCTTAATTTTTTTGACCCACAGATTTTCCCCCAAATAGACAATTTTCAACAGAAATCCAATGACAAACAAAAAAATCCCCCAAAGCCACCTATACTGTCCCCTTAAAAATATACTTAAAATAGGTTTTAAAGAGAAAAAGAACATTTTAGCTAAGTCCACATGCAAACATTTAGAGTTGCTTGCTTTCAAATACCATTTTCACATGCTTCCAACTTCAGTGAAAAACAGATATAAGTGGGTATTTTTTGAAAATCTGTTTATTTGTCACTGGCTCAAAATCTCAGCACAGTACAATACCTGGGAAGCATTTATACAGATTACAATATCCTTGCAAGTCAAGCCTGAAATATACTGTGAACAAACCCATAAATGGGTATCCAAAAAGCCCTTTATTTGTTTCATTTATAAAATTTCACTGTGGCGTGAGGCCGGTAACCTCTCTATAAAGCAGCTAATCTGAACTGACTACAGAGTCAGCTAATTTGCCCAGTAACACAGAGAAAAACCTCCTAAAAACCCTAACAGAGAGAATTAAGTGCTGTTTAAGCCATGATCCTGGAAGGACACACAGAGGTATTTGACTCTAAACCGTGGCTATTTCCACTGAAGTCAGCAGGGCTGCTCATGCATGTGCTGGAGCAGAGCACAAGCATGGCAGAACTTGTCCTCCGGCACCAATCTGCAGAATCACCAACAGCTTTGAAGCAGTCTGCGCAAAACCAGAAGGTTTGAAGCAGCAAAGGAGCGTTTCTGTGGCCAACGTCCTGCCGTACACAGCAGCCGGCACGCGGTGTCTAGGAAAGGTGATGTCTCTGACACCGGCCCCCGCTCTACCTATACTCCCTCCTCCAGAGCAGCTGGCTACCATCTTGGGTAGTCTTATCTGCTGTGACTTGTCAAGCCAAAATATTTGTTTAAAAAAGGATCAAATATTCATAGCTCATTTATGCATTCTTTTAAAAGGAGAAATGAGGCTTGTCATGGTAGATAAATGCCAAAGTACGTGTAAGGAAAGGAAAGGAAGGGAAAGGAAGGGGGGGAAAGAGCATTTTTTTAATGTGCAATATTTATATTGTTCTGCTCCTACTGTCTCCCTTCCTTTGCTCAGGGTCCTGATGCTGAGAGTTCGGGGAGGTTCAGCACTACTGCTGTAGCTGTGTGATCAAGAGCAATGCTGCTAACCCAGTCTTGCCACTAGATGTTGTTGGTTTGTATTTTGTTAATTTTTAGAAGTGATTGAGGCAAGTTATTTCCTTCCAGGAAACCCCTAAACTAACACTGAATAAGCTTGTCAGTCAACACTTTCATATAAAAGCCAATGTGGAACATGAAATGAGGATTTCATTAAGTAGGGCTTTGTTGACAGACCAGTTATTTTCTATATAAGAGTTGCAAGACAGATTTCCATTGGTTCTGGATGAATAGAGAGACATTACCATTTCCCCCCCTCATTTCTGCAATAGCACTCCAAATATCTGACTTTTCTGAACACAAAAAGGGAACATTACAGTTGCTTTCTGCTCACCCTAACATCTTCATTCATCTTTGATCTCCACAGCCTTTAGTCTAGAGAGAAAAAAAGCAGTTCAGGATCATTAGGAAACTTTTTAAGGCTCTTATTCCAAATCTCTTCCCAAGAAAGAGAGCAATTAAGCCAGAATCACTGCTCTGCTACTGTAATGAGCACAAAAATAAAATCCTTAGAAACATGTAATAAACTGGGCATGCAAAAAATCAATTTTGACTTAGCTGTAACACATGTTAATTTTTGAAAGCAGAATACTGTATTTTCTCCCTAGCAGGCCCTTTTAATCATATTTTAGACAAACATGTTCATGGGAAAAATGTTCCTGAACCTCTCTTGCATGTCTCTCTTTTCTTTTCAGAAGAGATGAAATCCAGTATGAAATCATAAAGGCCTGAAACAATGCATCTGGTGAAACAGGATTCCATGGCATGATCAACGTACATTTTGTCTCTCAAAATATGGGCATTATTAGAGCTGAGATAGCAGAAGCTGCCAAGACTGCGAATGTTCCCTCAGAGATCTTAAACAAAAAAACACACAAGAAATCTAATTTTACAAAAATTTAACAAAAAATCAGAATGGCAGTTTAATGTTCCAGATGTTAGACACATTGAATCAAATAACAGATGCAAGACAACAGGATTTTCTGACTCTACTCTGTCATTTTTCAATACAAGCTTCAGTTACTTAAAAATTTGCCATTGATATCTATTTGTGCTGGGTATCTGCATCAGGCTGAAAATTGGGGCAGGGTTTGAATTCTGCTAAGCCTTTTCTGAAAATAAGGCTAAAGAAAGAGATAGATTTTCAGCACTAGGTGATTCTGGGGTATTTTCTTGTTGTTATTGTTGGGTTTTTTGTTCACTTGTTTGGGTTTTTTTCAAAGGCTGTGCTTAGAAGAAAATACTTAACTTTTGGCAAGGTGATATCAGAGCTGTAGCGTAACCCACCATCTTTTTCCTGGGCCATAAGCCACTGGAAGCTTTGCATCTGCCCAGCAGAGACATAGATCTTAGCAATAAGACTCTCTGCGGGGTCTGTAGAGTCTGAATGTACTTAAATTTCCTGCGGTTGCTAGGAATGCCCAGGAAATGCATGCCCAGTTCCCAAGAATAAAGTCCACAGCCTTCCCTCATGGCCAGGGCTACTCTTGGAGATGGTTTCTTTTCCTGGGGCTGTTACATCTGACTACGCTAGGGAAGGGGGAACTGGCATGGCGCAACAGCAGGGCATCTTCACCTTTTGTTAGAAGAAATGACTGGGCAAGGCCAGGTTGGGTACTGGTTAAATTGAAAGATGCACCCATCTAAAGGGGCACAGCCAAGGCAAAGCAGCCAAGACATCTGTGATCTCCCCCAGATCCATGGGGCAGATGAAAGGTCAAGAAGCAGAAGTCAGGATGCAGGAGCAAGGATTGAGCAGGTGGCTCCAGAAAAAAAACCACCAAAACATGTTGAAAAACAGTTTGGGATTTTTCCTCCCACATTTAAAAAGATGAGAAGCAACGCAGCCAAAAAGTCTTTGAGGCTAGTCCTCAGCTGAACAGTTTTTTCAGGCTCCTTTTTGTTTAGGCAGCGGTCCACTGCTGGTCTTGAAAGTCCAAGAAGAGATGGCATGCTGCCTCTTAGGCTACGATCGTATGGGAGGGACTCCAGAGTAAGGAGCATACCCCAACTATTTTCTCACCAACCTCCCTGAAAGCAGCCGAGTAGAGCAGCAAGGCTGTTGTTTTTCATGTACTGTGCAAACCAGTAGCCCCACAGGGAAAAAAACAATCTGGTCATTTAATTAAAGACTGTATGAAAACGTAGAGACACAAAGATACCAAATCAGTACAGAACACCGTTATCAGCATTTCCCAGCTCTGGAGTATTTGTCTTTAGTACTTTAAACAGTTGGGTGATTGTTTTTTTGTAGTATAACACTTCTTTGTGCCCGCAAACAGACCCATAGAGATGAGACCTACTTGAATACCTTGCAGTATATCTGCAGGGCCAAAGAAAGCTGGGAAGGCAACAGAAACCCAGAAAGGTTAGCTGGCTTTCTCAGTGGCACATAGCTGAGTGGTATCTCTGGGAATGGCATTTCCATCTCCCAAGTCTCGGTTAATGGCCCAGTCCTGGAGCTTGACCACTGTTCATCACTTACAAAATGGGATGCCTTCAACACCTCTCTTCTTCAGGTGGGAGTTGCTGGGGTCTCAGCACATCCAACAATATACTCAGACCAGTGACCAGCTTATTTATTTAAAAATCTTATCCATGTATTTTGAGACCCAGTTCCTCCAAAACCTTAAACCTTTAGCTAGTCTCAGTTGAAATCAGCAGGACTATTTGTAAGTTCAAAGTTAAAGATATGCTTATTTTCCCCTAATGCACCTGGACTGTTCACGTGCTTAAAATAAAGCAAAGAAGCAAGTCATGGGGAATTGAGAACAGGGCTCACAGAAAGAAAGTCCAAGAGCCTTTGTTTGGGACTGAATTTCACAACAACAGAAGGTAACTCCAAAGGCTGAGAGGCAATTATTTGTGTTTTCTTAGAGACTGGGAGAAGTATGGAGGCTGAAGGTAAGGGATGGCTGAAAGGGGAAATAAAATCAAGAGTAGAAGTCACTGAGTGCTTTCAAAATGAATAGAAGCAGCACTGAAGACGTGAAACAGCTGGAATATTTTATTCCAGCAATTTTGTTTTAAAGGAATAAGCACTGCTTGATTTTCAGTTGTTATTGCAAATAAACAGACTGAAAATACACAAGCAACTTTTTTGTTGGTGGAGTTACTGCAGGATGACCAGCACAGAACGTGGCTCTGGGGGGAGGAGGAGGCGGCTTGGTTCTGCCACTGCCACCTTGCATGCAGCCGGCAAGACAATCCATCCCCCTGTTTGCCCATTTTGCCTATTTGCCTTTTGTGCAGTGGCTAGCACACAGGGTTCTCTGCAACCACTGTATTGCACTAGAATAATAAAAATAATAAAGTGTAACGACAAAGTTACTACTGTGTAGCTCACACATATATCTGACAGAAGAGCTGTGGGGATGGAAAGACCCTGGGATTTCTACCCAAATCCTGAGCAGCCAAGCTGACTGCATTTGTATCAGACTCTATAGGCTTTTTTGCTATTAAAAGATCCAAGATCCATGACATAGCATTGCTCCTTCTCTGCCTGGAAAGGGTGGGCAAAAGTGCCACTTGTGTATTCAGCCTTTTCACTGCCAAATACACAGAATCTTCTTTTCTGAGCCCCCAGTGATTATGCTATTGACTTGTTAAAAAAAAAAACAAAATACTTTTTATATCAAATGGCTTTTGCCAGCAATCATTGATGCCTTTACAATTTTGTATTCTTGTCTTTTATTTTTGTAATATTTTCAAATTTCATTTTAACTTACAATATAGCAAATTGTTCACCAGATGTGAAGGAATCTTGAGGAATAACATTATTGTTATTGTTGTTGTTGTTATTAATCGTGGCCATGAGTAAAAAAAACAAAAGCAGGCTTCTGTTTTACTTCAGTGGAGAATTTGGAAAGACAGTGGTATAATTCATTCCAGTTAGATCAATCACCCCTTTCCTATCTCTGTTATTCAGCCTATTAGGCAGTGGTTTTGGTTCAGATAAAGTATTTCAGGGCCAGATTCAATCTCAGCTTCACAGCTGTGTTCCGAAAATGTGCAAATATTTGATGCGTCTCAGGTGCATATTGAGAAACCATAATCTTTCCACTGCCTATCTGATTACTCTGCCATCTCCTGCAGTCTGCTGACCCACCTGCACTCCCCCTGTGCGATGGCTATTGTCCATGTACGTGGAATTGGGAAGGGGCAGAGGCAGTGCAGGGTACAACTGACCGGACAGGAATGCCTCCTCTCTTGCATCTTTTTTAAATGAGTCGCCAACGAGGGCATCTCTAGGTACAGAAATTTTCTGGCATCATTCAGTTAAGCTGGATTCAAGGCTGTGAAGCCCACTATTTTTGCAGAGCACGTGTCCTTCTTGAGGGTTTCTTGAGTCCCTAAGTTAAAAAATGAGATGGTGTAAGAAGGGAAGAAGGCTAGTAGTGGGAGATAAATACAACAGTAAAAGCACTTATCCACGTTTGGTAACATAAAAGAGACAGCACAGAAATTTAATCCATAAAAGAACAATATTTCAGTTAGCATGAGATTTCAGATTTTTTCAAATATTTTTGGCCAGACACCTACTTTGACAGCTTCAGCAACACATTCGTTCCTTTGGCAGCTCTGCAGTGAGCTGTCCCCTGCTGTGGCATGGTTATCCACAGGGTCCACACTCTCTGTCAGAGACCTTTGATGCACAATGAGGCATTTTGTACTTTTACATCCTGAGAAGCCAGCAAGTAACTTGTCTCTTATCAAACTCAGAAGCTTACTGAAGGCTCAGCTGCTGATGCAGAACTAACTTAAATTTATTCTTTTGCCCTCTGTACAACTGTGGTAGTAATTATCAATGTTCTTGGAAGGTTTACTTTTGATGCTTCATTTTCTTTTAACATAGTAGGAGATATGAATAATATGGTTCTTACTGATGTCAGTGGAAATATTTTACATTCAACGCAAACCAACTCCCAGGATCAAGACCACACTGAGTTAAAGAAGTGCTTCAAAGTATGAAGAGGAGCTGCAGGTTTGGTGTCACATTGGTACATACTCTGGGACCCTCAAATGAAAAATTACACATAAGCAGTATAATGTATATGGATACCCACCATCAGCCTTACTGGTTAGGTAAGTGAGACCAAAGCCATGGCAAGCCAGATCGACCAGAGAGGTGGGTCACAAAAGTGAAATTAGCAGTCACAGCTGACACAGGAGAAGTGATGACATTTCTGTAATTAAGCCACCAACATCGGCTCTGCATGGGTGCAACAGAGAGGCTAGTTCTTTGCTTTTAGACATGTAGCTTTTCCACCATTACCTGGATGGTGTTCAAAACAGTGTCTATCTTCTCCAGAAGTGTCTTACTCATTAAATTATATGCATATCCCAATTAGATCTTCCTAGACCTCATGAGACAGAAGAACATGATACCCCCTGTGTCCTCTAGCGATCCCATGACGCTGATTAGTTTGACTGAGAGTAGGAGATATGCAGACTCACCAACATTAAATCATGAAACAGAAATGTGCATAGGACAAGTGGCTGCAGACTCCTGGCCATCGGTTGAGCCCCGGTCAGGCCCTGCTTGAGTGGACTTTCTGTGCAGTGTTGGTGAACCACTTTCTCCCTGCAGCGACGGCTGTTGGATGGAGGATGCCCCAGCTTCCTCCCAGCCTCCTGGGAAGTGGGACTTGGGAGACTTGTCTCACTCCCTCCCCTCACCCGGTGCTTCAGGTCTGGCATTTCCACTGGGTATGATGTGCCTTGGTCTACGTGTGTGTCCTTCAGTCTAGCATCATCTGGGGGAGTTGATTCCTTATCTGTCTACTAGGAGAATTGCCTTAACCTACAGTGGTATGCTGTGCTTTTTCATGCCAGTGGAAGAATAAGTAAATTGGGATTCAGTTTTCAGTCACATATATATTTTCTTTTATAACGTAGATTATTTTACCAGGTTCTGCAGTGACATTCCTGCTCCTTCAGGCCAAGTGTCAGCTTGGAACAAGAAGCATGGCATAAACCCTTTATTTTCCAAAGGTTCAATGAATGCTTTTATGGGTATTATTATTAATAATATTAATGATATGAAAACTAATTTTTTGTTTTTATTCAAAATGTTGGAATGAAAATGATAACTGATTTCTTATTTCATTAAAGTCTGTGTTGCATCCATAAGAATAACCATAGTAGATATCGCGCTATGTATAATGTCCAGTAGCAACATTATACCATGATCAGCTTGTGTGAAATCATGTCAAGGAATAATTACAAGTATGTGGATAACTTTCACAGCTTGGTAGTTTTACCTGGCTACAGGGCTAAAAACTGCTCTATGAGCCATACCATCTCAAGGACAAATGTATGATAAATCTTTTTCAGTAACATTACTTGCAAGTTTGTTAGGCATTGAAAAATCAAAAGGAAGAAAAAGAAAGATCCAAAAATGGCCTCATGTTCTAGTATGTTTTCTGGGTGGTGTCTGCAGTGCCCCTCTTTGAGAAAAGCACCAACCTGGAATTCCCAGTGAAAGCCTTCTGCACAGCACAGGTACAGATATCAAAGAGCGGGCTAGGCTGCAATTGTACTGCCTTAGTGCACAGCCAAGAGGTTTTTCAGTTAGGACACTGCTCAGGAAAAAAAGCCCAGCAACTGTCGTCTTATGTACCGCAAGCAGCTATTAGTACAAAAGCATTTTTCTTTCTGAGCTGACCCTCAAAAATACTCTGACTGAATTTGTTTTTACAGAAAGCTTCTCAGAAATTCTAGTTGATTACACTCTCAGACTAGCCTGTTAGAAGGACTGTCTGAAATCAGCCCTCTGACTTACAATATAAAGGAACAATATGTTATTTTGTAAGGAAAAATTGCTGGAGTGGGATGTGGTTTGCTTACCCTCTTAGTTCTTTCATATGATACTAGCTTGTTATTATTTGATGACAGAGTGAAAGCTAAGGAATTTATCTTCAAGCACAAGCCTTATTTTCTTAGAACCTATTTCCAAAAGCCTAGTAAACCTATTTGGCAAATTACTGTAATTATTTTTTCATTCCCTTGTCCATAGCGAGAAGTACAAGTGTGCAGCATAATTATAAAGGGATTTGTCCACTGCGTAACTTGAGCAAACGTCCCATCTGTATTTTCCCCTCAGATGTAGACATTTCAGGTTTAGGCCAGTTAAACAGAGGGAAAATTGTGCCTATTGCAGAGTGCATTGATTACAGAGTTACTGAGTGGGAAGTTTCACAGGTGCAATGGTCTCCATAAATTATCTGTTTCTCAGCAAAATGAAAATAAATCATTTTTTAATTCTTTCCTTAGGACCAACATATTTTCTTCAGTAGAAGTGAAGGGGCACTAAATGTGCCTCAAATGTTGATAGGGCATTATAAAAGTGACCGATAGCCTTCAAAATAAGGCATGCTTGAGAGGTATGTGACCAAAAATAAGTTCAGTGCCTTATGTGAACAATGATGAAAGTGCATACCATTTTTTATGGTGACTTTAAGGATGATCGCTCCGTTTCCTCGAAATTCCTTCAGTTTGCCAGTGTCAGGACATCGCTTTCGATGAGGAAGCGGAGGCCTTGGTGAAACGGTTAAATAAACATATCGTTATTGTCCAGCTTTAGAAGAGGATATTAAATTACATACCAGGAGAGCGGGCCATGCCTGTCTTCAGCGTTAAAGTACGTCTGAGTCTCCATTTTCCTGTAGCACTGCGTTCAGTTTTGATTACCTACAGCCCCCAAGTTTGGTTTATTTATCTAAGTGTTATTCCAATATAAATTCACTGAGATCAGCTCTACCCTTGGTCCCACGAAGGCAGCTCAGTGGGAAACGTGACTCAAGTGATCAAGGACAGAAGAGAATCCATTACCATTTTCTGAGGTATCCATGTGTTTATTTTTAGGCTCAGATTTGTTAAAGTCCTTTCAAATAGGATCAGCAGTTTTTATAATGGGAATGCCAATTATAATGCAGGTGATTGAAACTTTAATAAGCTTTCACGTGAGCAGTGGCAGCTCTAATGATTTTTAGCTGGTGAAGATCTTAACAGAAGATTTTTTATTAGGTATATGTATGCATATGCATATAAAACCATGGAGGTTTAACAAAATGGTGCCATACAGAAGAACAGTATCAGTTATTCATTATCAAGATGGTACTAGCAAGAACATTAGATATTTTTATGTTGGAAAACAGAAAAAAACGGCCATTATCTTGTACAGGATCTTATAACTTTCTCCCACATGCCGCTTCCTCGTGGTCAGTCCAGGTTGCCCCATACCTGACTCCGTAAGCTTGGTAGCGCCAGTGAAATCCCCACGGGGACTGCTGCAAGGATGGGCTATACCTACCATCCTCCTATGCCTACTGTCCTTACGGTGCTGGGCTTGGTGCTCCCACACGTCCTGGCATCAGAGGAGTCAAACTGGGTGTGAAGACAGCAGGACAGAGAATCCATGGGGGAAAGTGGATGTGGGGAGTGAAGAGCAATTCTGGGGTCAGTGTCAATTTGGCGTGGCAGCCAAAGGCGGGGCTGGGGCAGGAGAGGGAAGGAGAGGCAAGAGGATGAGTTTGCAAGCTCGGTCAGGGCTGGGTGATTGACTACTGAAAGAAAAATGAAGGAAAGGCAGAAATGGAGTGAGAAGAAAATGTGACTTGGGAAAAAAAGGAGCGAGAAGAGATGACTGGCAGGAAACACAGGTGATCAAAGTGACGGTGGGAACAGAGAGAGAAGGTGAAGGGATGGGAAACCCTGAGAAGATAAAAGGCAGGTAGGAAGAAGATGGTGGCTAGAAGGAGGGAATCAAATGACCAACAGAAATAACTTATATGACCACGGTGGAAGGGCCTTGGATAAGCGCAGCAGCAGTGCCAATATGAGGTTAAAAGCAGAAAAGTAACAAAAAATATTCTTCAGTATTTAAGTCCATGATTGGCTTTAGCTATCAAATGACAGAAAACAGCTGCATTTCATAAAGCAACAACTGGGCTGCAGTTGTAACCTAATCCTTGCATTTGACACTTAGAAAAAAAATATTTTCCCTGCACATGTGATCCAGTTATATGACTAGTACCACACCGATGAAATCAGTGAAGTTGTAAACTAAGTTGTTAATAGCTTCTTTTGTCTTAATGTTTTTCCCTTGTATCTTTTGATCAAAGAGAGAAAGGACAGGTTTTAAAAGGCTGGGCATTGTCTTTCTGAGTTGGTTTCACCTAGTTTGTTTGTGTCCCCCACCCATAAATGTACGTATCATTGAAAAATAAAACCCTTACAAAAAAGATCAGCTAAGGAATGAAAAGAAGCAGTGGGTGAAGATAAGTATTAATCAAAAGTTAAATGGTCAAACTATTTTTTTAAGAGCTTAAAACTTATGAGCTTGTGAAATCAGAAAGTATTTTTGCAACGCAGTCAGCAAAGGTCTTTAGATATGCTCATCCACTCCTTCTGTCACTTGTCCAGTGTACTACAGCTAATATCTCACTGAAACAGCAGTATTTCTTATGTATAATCCTAAAGACAAAGTCCTCGCTGAGGAAGACATGAAAATAAATGAGCTGTTCTGGTTTTTTCAGAACAGCTAATGCAGGATATTTAATGACATTGTATGCATTTATGCTGGTGCTTTTCAACCCCACTAATTTTGCAAACATTGTATGAAGGAGCAGAGAGAGCTGCATGGGTTTTGGAGCAGTGGGCTGCTGCCCACAGCCGTTTTGCAGGGTGCAGGACAGAAGTGGAAGGAGAAAATGTGTCCAGTGTCAACACATCTACCTTGTAAATCTCTGGAGCTCATTCTTAGAAAACACATCATGTACTAAATTACATCCCTAGAAAATGGAATGTATTTAAGTTATTGTGGTCTTACCTGAAAAAATCCAGACAATAAATTGAGCAGATCTCAGTTTATCTTTCTTCTGGTCGAAAGATTAAACCAGCTCTGAACCTGCAACCACAAGGATACTAAATATTTCCTACTTGATATTAAGGCCACTTAGCCAGAAGACTGCAGAAGGTCCTTTGCTAGTTTTTATACCTTCTCCATTTTTTTCCCTTTTAAGTAGTAACCTAGGAAAATTTATATTTGTGTGAATTAAAATGTATCAGTTAAACCACACCACACATTTGTGAAGAATTAAAATGGCCATAATATCACAGAGTTCACTCACACTATCTAAGCTGCAAGGCAGATACCATTTCCATGGTTCACCACGTAGCTTCAGTTGTCCAGAGCAGTTAAAATATTGCACTGTACTGTACCTCTCACCCAGCCTGCAAGCCCAGATTCCTTCCTAAATCCCTATGGTGAGGAGCCCCAGTCCCGAAAGCAGGGAAAGCTTAAATCAGTGTGCCACTTCATAGGCACAAGAAATAAATCCATTGGAAAGCAGGAGTCATTAATTCTGATGCTCATGGAATTGCATGTTTACCTGTGAAAACTTTTTTAATCTGACATCCTTAAATTACTTCAGCTCCTACTTTGTCCCAAATGAAATCAGGTTTTATGAAAAATTCTGTAGGTGATTAATTGGTTTCAAAGCCTTCCGAATACACTCAGCATTTCCACTGATATTAGTCTTCTTTTCACAGGAGAGAAATGAGGTTACTGGAAAGCATATTACACCAGCCTACTTCTTCTGGATTAAACGTGCTTGAAATAAATGTCATTCCTTTTCCCAGTCTACAATTTATCATTTCAGAGTGAGAAAACTTATTATCTTCATTTTATCATTGTGTTGTGTAACGTTTTTCCATGTCATTGTACAAAAAATTATTTGACATACTAAAACTGGAAATATACTGCTCAGAGACCAAACTCTGTTACACACACACTGCAATTATGTGCAACTTTATTAGGCATTTCACCAGCAGTATCTAAAGGACTCTGAGCCTCATTAAATAAAGGATTTAGGTGCCTAAAGAGACATCTATCTCCTTTTGTGGGATTTGGCAAACTAGGTTCAAATCTGCAATCCAACTTGTTGTGCTCAGCTACTACCAAACCTTGTATTCACTAGACTCCGAAGGCACCAAAGGATTTGACCTTGCAGCTCTTTAATTGCTTAGAGTTGTTGTTCTGGGCATTACAGGAACTGACCTATTTCTGACAGGGCTGAATGGCTTTGCATCTAGCTCACACCTACTAAAATTATTTCATTCCAGAAACCACAAGTGAAACTCCTCTCATGTAACCTTAGACACCTACCATGCAGAAGGACGGCTAAGCAGTTAAACTAGGCTACCTACACAGCTAATGCGGAGAAGCAGGCACTTTCAGAGAGCCGACCCTCTGATCTATTTTAGTTGTCTCCATCAGGATGTGAGGTGTTGCAATTACTCCAGTCACAGCACAGGATGTCTAGGAAGGCTATTTCAGATTTAGATATCTGCACCGTGATATTCCGATGAATCCCCAAATAGGTGTTCCCCCCATTTTACATGACACAGTGGGAAATTGTAATAGAGATCCCTGTGGACGCTAAGAACAAGCTGGCACACTGAAGTGGTGCAGGGCTCTGCGGTACAGACATGTCACTTCAGCAGAATTACCTTGTGTACTTGACCACACGTGTGCAACCATACTAATGCCCATCCTGGTAGTACCTCAGGGTTTTATGTGTTCTGCAGTGTACTGTGTATACATATATAGCGTATTAATATAGTGTATTATGCACCATGTAAGTCCCCTACTAGGCCTGGCACAGCAGAAAAGCTCAAAATGTGTCCAGCACACCGAAAGGATGAATCACTTTATGAAATGCACTTCTTAATACTTTTGATAAAAGTGTGGTCTCAGCCTCCTTTCCTACCATCACAGCTGATGTGCTAAGAGGGAGGGGAGAGCCTGGGCCACCTTTCCCTTTCCTAGAACGGATCCATGGGGGATGGGATCCGTGCTGGCAGGAGCCTCCCGACCTTCCTGTGCTGCGAAGCCCACGAGAGCCCTGGTCCAGAAGAGGTGCAAGCGAGAGCCTGATCTGCAGCTTGGCACTTGCTGGAGCATGAGTCCTGGGCCCCAGCCAACCACAGCTGCAGCACACGGACGGAGATTGGCTCCCAAATCCTGCGCCCTTGTACTGGAACTGGGGATATTGAGAACAACATGGAGAACATGGAGATTGAACAGACCATAAAAAATCACCCTCCAGCATTAGGAAAGCTAGCATACTCATTTAGGCACCCTGTTATCAGTAAGCCAAGGAAATGTGGTATTAAGGACAGAAATACACAGTGCTTTTAAGATCATTCGGTAATGATGGAACAGGAGAAACCTGCTCTCTTCAAAGATCTTCTATGCCCTTTTCTCTTTTGTAGCACTGAATACGAAGACTGGCTCAACAATTCATATCCCAGTACCACACCAGTGTGCTCAGTTATAACATAGGGAATATGTTCTGGCCTCACAGAAAGAGATCTTACAGGAAAACTCATTAGAAGAGTAATCTGTTATGGATATGGCATTAAAATATACTCATAATCTTAGGGTCCTAGCCAGTACACGATAATTTATTTTAGTACAGCTGTAACTAAATTTAATGCCCCAATAGATAGTGAATGCAGAGTGCCAGGAAAAACAAAACTATTGCACGATTGCACATTTTCAGGTGAAGGTTTGTTTAAGGCAACATGCCACCATACATCTTTATGAGATCATCACAGGTGACTTGAGGAGAACTTAGGGCCAGATCCAAAGACAGTGTAGGTGGACAGACCTCCCAGGAAATCAGTGGAGGTCTTCCTGTTCATCACAGATGATCTGGCCCAATGAAACCACACTCCATTTTATTCTGTGATGTTGTTTTATGAGTTTGTTCTGCTTCTTTGGAAATAAGTGCCACGGCTTGGCTGTGAAGTGAGTTACAAAGTAGGTGTTAAGTTGAACATGTATGGGAACTCTCAGAGACTTCTCTTTCCTTGACCAGGTGTGAAGGTCTGCAGGTCTACTTCTCTAGCCTCTTTCTCCTGGACATATTGCAGTTAATAGCACACAAGAAACAATTCAGCTGCAAGTTTCAGCAGGTTTTAAATATTGCTAAGTGGTTTTTGTTAATTTCCCATAATATTTTCACACTGTAAAAGGATTTTCGTTTTTATTGTAACACATTATTGCACACTGCATGCTCATAATTACCTAATATTTCCCTGGTCTATAGATTTCTCTTGATTGTTAATATTAAAAGGCTTATTAAGATCCTCTCTATCAGCTTATGGTCTGCACATATACTTAAAGGATTGGCAAACATGACATAGGATAAATGTCACTTTTAAAATATGTTACAGACAGAGTAAAGTGGAGGTTAAAAAAATAGAGATTAGAGTGTTGAGTAAATGTCATGACTGCCAGAATCAATTGAAAATGAGCATTCTTGCTGGCCTTAGTTGGAATGAAAAGAGACTTCTCCTCCCCCAAGCCCGGTCCCAGAGGAGTACAATCAGGATGGTACTAATGAGCAGAAAACTCACAAGGTAGGGGTGATGTTTCCTTCAGAAACACTATATGCATTGGTGCCCTGAGCCCCCTAAGGACCTAAAATCTGTTATTGTTCCTCCTGGGAGGTCCGTTTATACTTAACACACATCTGGCTTAATTAGGTTGACAGCTGCTGCAGGTACTATTGGACAAGGTCCAGGCATCAGAGTGCATTAGCATTTGTTTAATGGTTTAACCTTTCATAATCTGATCTCCACTGCGTAAATGAACCAGAGAGATATCTTTTATTACTTGTTAATGTGTGTTGTGTGTATATGCACATACGCACACTCACACAAACATGCAAGCAATCCGCATCAAATGTGTCCCATCGTACACTGAAAATCAAAATCTTTTCCAACTGTAAACTTTTGATTAAATAAATCCAGCTCCAAATTAAGAAAAAATTAACAAGATTAGCACTGAAGACAGCAGCAATCATGCTGTATATAAAGACAGAAGAAAATTTAATTACATTCGTGTACAGAAAGCAGCCACCACATACTCACAAACAGATTTTGTATACCTATGGTTTTCATGTTTTAATTAAAAAGAAACAAACCAGGACAGAGGAAAAGGGATTATAGTTTTTGCTGCCTGCATAAATGAAGCCAACATAGAAGGTGGTCCAGCGCAGACTCATGTTTGGCAAAAAAGCTCACGTTCTTCATATTTTTTAAATAGATCCAATGAACAAAATAGGCCTGATTCTGCCTCCAATTAAAAGCAAAGTAATTCATTCAAAGTCACTGGGAAGAATCTGTTTTTACACTTGTGTACCTGAGGGAAGAATATGGCTCAAATGATTAGGCATGTGCTTTGTTTTCTCAAGAGAACCCTTTCCCTGTATCCATTGAAAGCATTTTTTTTCACTTTTAAATATTCTTTTATGTCTAATTGGCTTCTTTCCATAGTAACTCCCTGTAAAAATAGCCTTTGGCAAGGCAGCCGACTTCAGCACAAGCCCAAACCTTATTGTATCATTGAAAGCAAAACCAAATCCAAAGGCACCATTCCAACTCCAATCAGCTTTCTTTATACACCGACGTACTCGTTTACCTGACAAATTATTGTTCACCTTTCTAGTGACTCCCAGACTGCAATACTCTACGTTTGGAGACTTTGAACATCAAAACAAAGAAAATCTTTGTATAGTGAAGAGTCCCATTTAAATATCAATAAACCAAGCCCTTCAGAATGTTCTCTTTCAGCGTACGTTCTTGCCACGGCCTTAGCGTGCATCAGATCTTCTCTGTGGTTTGGTGCAGATAGAGGAGAGCAGCCTTCTGCACTTGCCATGTAATGAGATATTTCTTTGGCTGAGGTACTGCAGTTTTGTGCTGCATGGATGAGGAGCAGAGGTTTGAGCTCTGCTGCAGAACCCATCCCAGGGCTGGACCCTCGTTTGGATTTTTTTTGCCCTTGTGGGACATTTTGTCATTGCCTGTCCTCTGTGGGACTCTCTCAGGTAGCAATGTGTCTTGGTGAAGCAGCTCAGGGTACCAGCATCACACAATAAACAGTACATGTGGAAACATAGTAAGAAACGGTGCATATATTGAACGTTTTGGACTCCCCTATTTCAGTGCAAGAGCATAGAGACCACATTCTCCAATCTCATGCCTAGTAGGTTTTTGCACTCTAATTCCCTCTTAGAAGGGCATTTTATTCTCTGTTTAAGTGAGTAAACTTCTTTATGAGCAGAGTAAACAAAGCTTTAATGAGAATATTGTGGTTATTGACTGGATCAGGGTTTCAGGCCCATTAGGCAGCTGCTGTCCAAGCATCTTTGGTGCTTATAGCACTTGTTATTTCATGTGTAAACTCTCTTAAGCCATCTCTAAATCATGCAATAGAGTTTGGTACACAGACTTTTCTGCTAGCAGAGTAACAGCTATGCTGGAAAATCCACCCTGGGGCACATAGGCCCATGAGGACTTAATGCAAGATATATCATGATGTACTCTTGCTCAGTTCCAGCAAGTGTCACATACTTAACGTTACTGCGAGGGGGAAAGAGCAACTAATGTAGCATGAGGGAAAAAGGATAGAGACTGGAGGAACATATTGGAGTCTTGAATCTTTTGGGAAAATTTAAGAGATGAAAATATGTAGTAGCCTTTCGTTTCCTGGATCACACAAGCCTTGCCAAAGCATATGCGTGGAAAAAGTAGGCACAGGATTTTCCCTGGTGACACTCACAGGAAGTCATCTGCTGGAAGTGGTACAGTTCTGTTGCATAATGTACTTTCCTACATAATTTAATATCCTTTGTGCCAGCATACTTGAAGGAAGTTTTGGGGAATCTTTTTGTCGCCATTAAACAATGCCCAGTTCCACATGAAATATAATACCTTTAGGACTGATCACAGTCTCCTGCTGAACTTGTCTGCTAGTATGACAGCTTAAAATCAACTTTCCACAGATAGAAGTAAAAGGCTGTTGCTGAATGTTAACGAAAAACAAAGGAAAATGGAGTTGGATGGCACAGTTTTATAACATTTGGCCTCCATAGCTTTATGTTCAGGAGGAGTTCTGCAGGAAATTGATTTGGGACTTTTAAAATGCTCCAAATCAGCTACATACTTAAATACTTTGCTGAATTGCTGCCTCACCCCTGAGAGAAAACAGCTCACTGTAATCTCATTGGTATCAGATTTCCATTCCCAGCCTCCCTGAAAAATCAATGTACAGCATGAAAATCAATCCCTACTCAAAATGTGACTAAAAATGTTTTAATTTTTGAAGAAATGGTGCTTCTAAGAAGATAAAATCCAACTACGTCATGAGGCAGCCCAAGTATATCCTACAGTACATCTCTATGTCTGATTGCTTACCTTGGTCTGTGTTGTGTGCTTCTGCTTGTGTTCCTGGATGATTTTTGGAAGGGGCTTCTGGAGGGGTTCTGTACCTTTTGTCTCCTAATATGTGCTATTGTGTGCATTTACTACAATTAATAGCAGCAACAAACCCAAGAGATTTTAGATTGTTTTTAAAGGGTGAATGAATCATTGCCTACAGTTTGCAAGTGGAGAAACGGAGGTGCAGAATGCTGAAAGTAGTGTGACTAAGAGCCACAGGTGGTAGATGAAGGAGGGAGACAGAAGCAGGTCTCCTGAGACAAGGTCTCGTGTTTGAAGTACACTGTCTTCCATTAGAAATCCTGGAAATCACTACGAGGTGTCTTTAACTTCAGTTGGTTATATATTTTACCAAGGAAATGCACCACCTGGAGATAAACAGTCTATATCTCTGCCATCACACCAACGCCTTGATTGTGTGTGCTAAGACTTTTCTTTCTTCTGATCAAGGCCAGTCATTCTGGAGAGCACACAGTGGCTGGGGACACCATGAGGGGCTGAATCATTTCAGCAGCTGTGCTCAGTTCACATATCTGTGGAAAAACACAAAAATCCATGGGGGGTACTCTTCCACTTTATGGTAACAATTGCAAAGCTGTTCCAAGTGTCCCTCCAAAATAAATCTCAGCTGTCACCGTAAAAGTTGAAGCAAGTGTATGGCATAACTGAATGATTTTTTTAGTCATAAAATTGAAGCTTGTTTCTCTTCTTCAAGTCATGGCTTTTGCCTGTGGACTGGCAGCTTCAAGAGAAAGTGTCTAGATTCAGGTAGAAAACTCTACAAAGTAAGAAAAAAATGAGAATGGAGAAGGAAGAATTGAAAAAGACCCTGGACTATAAAGACCTGCAAAACAAAAAGGATTATGGCATTTTGAGAAGTACCTTCTGGAGAGGAAGGATGTATTCAAGGGACACAACCTTACAGTTCTTGTAAACACTTTTCTAATAAGACATTTTTCTCCGTTAATGTTGCTAGTTGGCTGCCTCAGTGACCAAGAGCGAGAGTCCTGGACAGTTGGTGTAAACCAGATTAGAGACCCTCCTCATTTTTGAAATGGAAACCAGATGGCAGGTTTGAAAATCTCAGTCATGGACTGGCTTTTTCCCCAAATATTTAAAATATTACATTGAATATCTCTAAGGGAAAGTTAATCATGAAGATGGTGCACTGTATAGAAGAAAAATGACATTAAGTATTTCCTGTTACTAAAATTGCTTTGCATAATAGTGGGATTATACTGAAAATTCAGTTCCAGTATTAGCAGGATATGTGGTATAATGAAATCAAGTAATTTTGCATAAAACCAGCATATGACTGTAAGTTGTGATTCAGTTACAACAGTTTGACACCTGCCTGAGGACTATGGGGTTAGTGAGTCAAATTAACAATTCTTCTTGCTGAGAGGAGTCACCAAACGTTACCCATCTAACTAGAACGCCTCTGGAGAACAAATACAACAATAAATATTTCTACTATGTGGTGGCTTTTTTTACTGGGAGGGCGAAGGAGATTCAGACGTCTGTAGACTTTGTGGGGAAAGGTGCTGCAGAGGGAGCAGGGTTGCTATAAATCACTCAGCCAATGCCCCGTGTCAGTGCCATCCCACGGGCAACCCTCCTCCGTTGTGTCTGTTGCCAGTCTCTGGGTGAAACAAAAGTACTGAAAAAAGAATTTTAAACCCCATAGCATTTAAGTACAAGAAAAACAAATAAGTGCTTTTCCCTGAGAGCTAATTTTAGGCTTTGGGCTAAAATACTCCACCACTGAACTTAACTGCTTTCACTTTACCAAGCTCAACCACTAAGCTTTAGACAAGTGATAAATTAGATGTGCTCGTATGCTGCCTCAGCCCACCACAGTGACACGAGATCTTAGCTAGCTCTTCCCACAACTCACACTGCAATGTCTAAACTATAAACTAAGGCAAGGAGTCCTCAAAAGGCTGCCTTCCCCATCAATCTAAAGGTCTGTGTGGGCAAGGCGAGGGTGTGAAGGA
Source organism: Aquila spilogaster (assembly GCA_024606505.1). NCBI lineage: Eukaryota > Metazoa > Chordata > Aves > Accipitriformes > Accipitridae > Aquila > Aquila spilogaster. The sequence continues at coordinate 26,430 of JANHGO010002770.1, forward strand.
GATAAGATTTTTAACAGCAGGAATGGTGGAAAGTTGAAACTCCTGCTACTGTTTCCCATTTTCAGCTTCAGTAAAAAGGCTTCATGGAGAAAGCTTCTTACCACATGAAGGCAACCATGTCTTATAGCTATCCCTAATTCAGCCTCCTGTAAGATTAGCAGGTTTGCTGAGGCAGTCCTGTGCTCCCTCTGCCTGTCTCCAGCAGCTGGCACAGGGCAGAAAAGGGGGATTGTGGAGGGGTCTGATATTTTGTACTGGGGCTATCACCACAGACTTTAGTTAAGTGAACAAACTGGAGTGAACATCTGTTTTTTTCCTGAGTTATGATGGGTTGTTCATGTTTTCTGTGTCTAGAGAGGGTAATGGCAACTTCTTTTCTTGCTCTGGACCTCTGGCTGTTACTGTAGTTCAGATTTTTCTTTACTGATCTTAGTGCTTCAGAGCAAAAATTACCATCTACAGTCAGAAAAAAATAGGACACATTCTTCTGTCCATCATGAAACACGGTCACAGTCAAATATGAACTTGGGAATTCAATTCCCTCCAATCTAAAGGTAAAGCTTGGGAAAATAATGCTATTGGATCTCAAAAATAAATAAATAAAAAAACCCACCAAACAAAACACTGTAAATATCTGGAAAGTGATGTGTTTAGCTGTTTTTTGTTTTATTTTGGTCTTTCTTCCTGCAGTGGAGAAGAGCACAGCATGTGGTAGAATGAAGTCTCCTGAGGTCTCTTCATTGCACTGAAAAGCTACAGCTTCCTTATGTTGAGTCATGCCCAGAGCCTAAACCTGGGTAGCGTGTTCAGCAGAGGGGACTACAGATGTGGTGGTAGCTACAGAGCATTTGATCCACCAGGCCTGCTCTGACACAGGCCACAAGGGTACAGTGAAAAAACAACAGTCAACATTCATATATTCATTCAAGCCTCTCTACGTTGTTACACAGGAATATTTAAGAGGGATATAGTGTTTTTTATCATCCTCCAAGATTTCCAGTGAAGTATAATTTGAATACAAACATCTGGGTTGTTTGGACTAGTCTTTTTCTACAGATAGCAGTTCTCCAGTTGACTTTAGAAAGCCAACAATTACATGAGACAAATACTATGCAACTCTGATTTAGGTAAAATGATTTAAAGCCACATGCTCCCTACACCATTGCCTATTATTAGAGAGGAAGCACATAATTTCAAGTCTGTTGAATTTGGGCCACCATTTTTAGGACCAGTAGATCTCATCCGTTCCTCAAAGAGGAGTCAACCAAATGTGGAAGATGGGACAACAGATACGAAGTCTTGCTCTTTCCCAGAAGGTGTTTTCCTTCCTCTTTTGTTTTGCCAGCGTTACATATTTTCTCACCTACCATGGAGGATAAAATCCGGTTTTATGCAGTTACTTAACACGTTAGCCTTTGTGACACTAAAAATAATGCATTTAAATGTGATATTTGTGACTATGTGCCCAGCGTGCAAAACCCTACTCATCATTTCCTTACACTCAAATTAGGCCTAAGGGATTCTGAGCGCAATTATGGTGTTGACTGGATCAGTACAAATGGTTAAAAATGCAAGGATATTTCATCAGCTATTCCTGAGGCTCGTGGGTCATGGACCCAGTGAAACAGCCTGCGGAAGTAAGGGCAGGATGTGAAAAGCTGGTTCAGTTATATCCAATGATAAAAGGAACAGGAAGCATTAAATATTGAAAACTCAAAAGGCTCCGTGGCAGTCATAAAATCAGTTGAAGCACACCGATATGGACTTGCAAGGCAAGTGAATAAGATGATGAAGCAAATGGGAAATGCACTTACTGCAATAGATAAGATCTCCACAAATGCAGAGAATTTTGGATATGGTATAAAAAGGGTGAAGCACATCTGTCATACAACAGTTGCCTTTTGTAGCTGAGTATATATACAAGCAGGAACAAAATTAGCTATATATTTAAGGTGATGCTGAGTGTTCTGTGGACAAAAAGGAAGGCTCAAAATATAAAATTAATAGTTATATTAATATTTATAAAATATAAAATAAATATTTCACTGAGAAATCTGCTAAAGTTATGACTATTAACATTTCTGAAAAGGTATTATTTTCTGGACTATGCTTAATGTATAAAACACAGTGCATGTGGTGTGCCAACAGCTACCTGCTTGTAAAAGCATGTGTTTTCAAAGTGCAGATAGAAACCACTGTACTACAAATAAAACTGGAGTAGGAGAGATTAAATGGCTCAGCAATAGTCTGTATATTCTACTTATAAAAGCAAAAGCAGTAGATGCAATAGTCTTTAACTGACAAATAAAATGAATTTAATACCTTTTGAGATTCTTCTCACAGATTCTATTATGAAAGTATTTTCTTGTTTAAACAAAGAACGAGTTGTCCGAAACCTGATAGGTTTGGAAAAGAAAAGAATCTAGGTATTCTGGTGAGGAAGGGTTTCTCTAGGTTAAATTAGTCATAACTTGTTCTTGGAAAAACATACAAAGAAAGGATAAGTCAAATTC
>JANHGO010002771.1:0-28942 GCA_024606505.1 Aquila spilogaster
GCTGACAAGCTCTCTATTGAATGCCCAGTAAAAGCAAAATGAAGACTAAGCTTCTGGCATGGTTGCTCAACTCAAAACAAGAAAGCCTTAAGACCAAACCAGTGGAGCCTAACAAATACCTGTTGTTAAAAGGTTTCCTTCTTTCTTCTATTTTATTTTTATTATTTTTAAAAAGTCTTTCCTCCCCAGAACACTTTAGTTCCCACAAGGAAAGATAGCAAATTTCAGAACTTCTGATCTATTTCTTAATTAAAAATAACAGTTTTACAGACCATCATCATCCTATCTTAATGATAGGATAACATCAGCTATTAGCATCAGCTAAGATAGAATCAGCTGAGCAGCTGATGTTACCTGAAACATTTTTCATAATATAAACTTGTGAAAATATTTTTATGTTCAGGTAAAAAAAAATATCAAAATCAGTAGCCACACAGCACACATGCCTTTCAGTGTTTTTTCCTAAATAGCACACACTAACATAAAACAGATATTAAAGCAAAATGGCACCCATTGTCATGGTTGAGGTTTGGCTTTACCCTGAAGAGTCAGTGGAAGGCCTAAACATACAAAAAAAAAAAAAACAAACAGAATGTATTTATTTGTCTTGGTTTCCTTTAACTCCAAAGAGCAGTCTTACGCTGCGGACATTAAATCTTACTAATTTATGATAAATTTCAATACAAAATAGACAAGAACTTGTTAAAGAAACAAGACAGAAGAATGACAGAATTCTACTCAATTGTTAATTATTTTTGTATGTATCAGCTACAATCCAAATAACAAACAGAAGAAAGGATGATAAGAACAGGGAGATTCCTGCAGAAGAAATAAGGTGACATAAGCTGGATACTATTAGGAAAGGAGGAGCTGGGTGAACCTTCTTCCTGCATTATTTGTGTCTGCACAATGTAAAATGACAACAACAACAAAAAGACACTTGTTCATCAAAAACAGTTTTTGTACTTGTCTGTGTGAGTCTAGGTTACCTAAAAGCACAGAAACTTGTAAATAAAACACACATTTCTTTTTGTGCAAAACTGTCATTGTATTCTCTAATGGCATATCAGGCAGAAACCGTGTACACTACGATACATCTTTAAGAAGCAATACTTGATACTGCCATTCATTACTGAATACCGAGGGATGCACAGTCAGTAAGATGAAAAACTCTCCTGTGTAAGATTGAACTGTATCAAGCCTTCTTTGTAGCATTAATGATTAATGATTTTAGTGCTAAGATGCCACTTTCTGCACAAATTTCAATCGCACAAAAAATTAGTGCTTGGCTGAATCACACATCATTGAAGCTAATATTCATGTTCCATTAATCAGTAATATGACCTTTGTAACACTGTGGATTACATACTGCCACATGCATTTCAAAACAGGGGAAGAAATAACGCTGATATTGATTGCTAGCAATTTTTTTAAATTACAAACTGTATTTGTCAGCAGATCTCTGATAATCTGAGAAAACTCTTTACAGTTTTAAACTGTTCACAGTTTAAAAAAAAGTAAAAAATCAAGTTGTATTTGATTTGAGGAAGAAGCCAGCCTGCTAACTGAAGGAAATCAGAAGAACAGCTTACAAGATGTGCATAAAATGTCTGATTCTAGCTTGGGCATGGTACATCTGAAAGTGGCTGACTAGATTAATATTGGTAACTTGCAATGAAATAGGAACAATACATAAAATGCATTATACATCCACAGACACATTTTTGTCAAAGAAGAGCATCACTTCTATCAAATAATTAAACATTTGAAAATAAATATTAAAAAATCATAAAAATTAGAAACCAAAGATCAGAATTAAAAGAAAAAAGATAGAAAGCACAGCTGGATTAAATACTAAATGGATGAAAAATAAATATGACAAATGCTATCACAATTCTGCGTATACTGAGTGTTCTTAGCTATGAACCAGGGACCTTCAACTCTGGTTTCACTTTAAAAAAAAAAAAGAATTTCACAGAGCCATCAACTCAGTTCCAATATTAATTAGTTTAATTGCTAAACTGTATGCCCTCATGCTTCATTTTTGAAAAAAGTAGAAACTTAAAAAAATAACTTGTGACATTCTGTCAGAAGAAGCTTTATTCAGGAGGTAATGTTAGCATGCATTTCTAACACTATGCTTGAAACAGAAACGTGTTTTAAAATCTTTGGAATGTAATCCCTGCGTAGATGGTATTTTTGTACAAAACTCATCAAGTCAGAGTATCACTGAAAACTGAAGTAAAACTTCCCAGCAGCATTCACAGTCATAGATTTTCTTAAAGGAGGTGAAGGCAGAAGGAGTCACAGAGAGCAGGATTCTTCTATACAAAGCTGTCTTTGATGATAAAAAAAAAAAAAAAAACATCGAGCTCGTTGGGACATGTTAAAGATATGAACAAATTCTAGGTCACTGCTCTAGGGAGATCAAAAATTGAGAGTTACCCTATAAAAGCACACAGTATCAGTCACATTCAGTTAGACTTGTATTTGATTCCTGTCAGTTTACCTTTTACTCTTATAAGCCTCTTTGATGCAAGCGACAATCCATCAGGCAATGGTTGCCTCAGAAGCTAGAAATCCCTTCTTTGAAGCTCCGAGTGAAATAAATCAGCTGTCAAGCTTCATGAACTCTGTTTTTTTCTAAACAGTTTTAAATGCCTGTTTAATGTCTAAACAGTAAAATGTCTTTTCTACATTTAGGCTACAAGTAAAACGAAAGTCCTACTTGTCATCAGTCACCTCATTTGAAATGCAAAATTTATGTCCTTAAAAAAAATAAAAATTGACCAAATCTAAGATATTCAACTGAGATGCTGTAGATTTAGTTTAATGCATAAAATATGTACAAGCTAACTTTAGCAGACAAGAAATAATACATAGAATGCCAAAAAAAGGTGCATACATATGAGTCTTTTCAGTATCTGTATATTTAACAAATCAGAAAAAAAAAAAAAATCAGAGGACAAAGTACTGTATTTAGTAAATTAGAATACAGTGCTCCGTGGCCCTGGACAAAAGTGTTCTTCTACTTCTCTGAATGTTTTAAAAATTAACAGACCAATAACATTCACACTAAAATACTAAATTCTAATACTAAATTTCACCCTTTTCATACTTCCCTATCAATTTCCGAATGTGTATCACAGTATTGCGTACTGCAGTATTATATACCACTGATTTAGAAATTAGTTTGTATGAAATCACAAAGTAAATATTTAATGTAAACACAAAACAATTTTATATTTTCAAATTTAAGCTCATCAATAAGTGAGAAAATATGTTTTTGTTTTCCCTCAACATTATTTAGATTCTTCTTTTTTTTTTTTTTAATTTAAAAATCCAGTGTTCCCTATTGTACTGCCAAATTACTTATTTTTAGAAGCAACTCTTTAACAACCAGCTCCCATTTGTTTTGAGAGAGACATGGGAGGAAGAAGGTATCTAAGACTCACAATATGGAACATGGGCATTCTGAAGATGGATCAGTATCCATGTTTCTCCAGGTTGGGCAGCACTCCAGCTGCCCAAAAGCACCACAGTAACTACTGCAATGCTCTGGAATAAAGAGCAGTGAGATTTCTGAATGCCAGACTCAGGACTAGGTCTTCTGTCTGCTGAAGAAAGAATATTTTGAAGATAGTAAAGAGAGTTACTTTAAAGACAAACTGAGCTGTTCAGTTTTGTGAGTACAGAAATTCTGGGTGTGCAGAGACAGAACATTAAGCAGCTAGTAAATTTTACTGGCAAAAACTCAGACAACTATATACTTAGGAATGCACAAGTTGTAAAGAACATATTCCTGTTTTTAGATCCTTAAACACTTCCTCTATCTTACTAGGTACTTAAATGTTTCTTGCAGACCCAGCCTAGCTCATGGGAAACTTGTATACCTTTTAGTATCCTGAAGAAAACTACAAATTAAAAACAGCAGCAGGATTTAGAAGATTCACAGCTGACTCAGTTGGCAAACTCATGTTGAATTCTTCAAACTGCAAAGAACTGAGCTACATCATGAAGACACAGGCTGCTTGTTTGTTTTTTTTTTTATTTTTGGCAAGTACTTTTACAATCTTGCATGGTTTCCACTTACTGAGACTTTTCAATTTTTTGTTATATGCATCATTAAATAGTAAACTGCCTCACTGTAACAATAATATAATAAACCTATAAGAATTTATAAAGTACTGCATGAGATACTTACCAATATTAATTTCATCATCAGTTTCAGCGTCTCCAATACACTCAAACTGGAAATCTTGTAAGGACTGTGAAAATTTTTGCACTGCCATGGATAAATCTAAAATTCAAGAGAATGAAAAAGAAAAAAGAAAACCAGTGTTACTTCACCACAACATCATTGGAGCAATGCTTCATTTATCTTGTTTACAAACTTTCCTTTCTAGTAACACTTTTTTGCACAGTAACTTCATTTAAAAATTCCTATCACCATTTAAAATCAAACTACTTGACATATCCCAGAAACATGCTAGATGCCAGTTTTTGTAGACAAATACACATATTTTGTTGATAAATGAAAAACTGTTATAATTCTTGAAAAACACTATAAAAAAAACAGTGTCTAGTGGTATATCACAGATGTAAATAGACTACCACTGTTTAAAATACTGCAAGATTAGTTCAGAGATTGAAACAAAAATAATTTCTTTTACACATGAAATTACACACAGTGGATCTTAAGATTCAATGAAATACCAAGATAATCCAAACCTTATAGTATAAAAAATCATTAGAACTCTACACATCCTAGCAAATAACATTCATAAACAGAATATCATTGTATCCACATAAACCTGTTCTTTCCATCATTAGGTGTACTAACGGCAAATGCAGAGATGAATATGGTAACAAACAAACTCAGTTGAGACTTGAAAATGTTATCAGCCTAAATAAGCCCAGAAAAGCAGCAAAAATTACCCATGTCCTTGAGGTCATATACATGGTATCTGTTTGGAAGCTAGAAAAATTTGCAATTGAGTGTCTGAAATCCATTAAATCTAATCAAAAGACATGGTGGGGGTAAGAGACGAACAGAAGACAAGTCACCAACTCTGTTCCGAAAGCACTGTGTACCCCTCCTAGGAAATCTTCCAAAGCTGCCTGGATGTGGTCCTGGGCAGCTCGCTCTGAGTGTCCCTGCTGGATCAGGGCTTGGGCCAGATGGACACACAGGTCCCTGACAACCTTAATGCACTGCTCTTAGAAAACCGTAAGATACCCATTTAGCTGCACCAATATTCTCAAAGCTGAGGCAAAACTGGAAGGATATATTTTATTCTTGCATGGATAAAATCTAGTGTATCAATGTAGATATTGGCCTAATGTTTGAAATCAAGACATACACATACACACACAGACTGCTCAGATTTAAATATCTCCAACAATAAAAACCATGCCGCTATCCTAAGTAAAATAAGAGCTGAAAACCTTTCTAAATCCTCTCAAATCAGAATCCAGACAATAAGATGACTGCAAAGATTCTTCTGTAATTGAAGGTAATCGTTATCAAAGGTCACAGTTCCTATCAGGATTTTGCCCTGCCCCTATATTTGCTCTGTGTCTGCTGACACTGACTGGCAGACATCAGTGAGCCAAACCATTCTTTGACCTAAGGCTTCTATTAAACAATTTTACATGCAGTTTCCTGTGTGGAAGAAATGGACCAGGGAGTGTTAGTCAACGCTTGGCTAAACGTGGGCCAGCAGTGTGCCCGGGCATCCAAGAAGGCCAATGGCATCCTGGCTTGCATCAGAAATAGCGCAGCCAGCAGAAGCAGGGATGTGATGGTCCTCCTGTACTCAGCACTGGTGAGGCCCCACCTCAAGTATTGTGTTCAGTTTTGGGTTCCTCACTACAGGAAAGACGTTGAGGCCCTGGACGTGTCCAGAGAAGGGCAACAAAGCTGATGAGGGGGCTGGAGCACAAGTCTTATGGAGAGCAGCTGAGGGAACTGGCGTTGTTCAGTCTGGAGAACAGGATATTCAGGGGAGACCATATCACTCTCAACAACTACCTGAAAGGAGGTTGTGGTAAAGTGGGGGTCGGCCTCTTCTACCACACAGCTGGCGATTGGACTAGAGGGAACAGCCTCAAGTTGCACCAGAGGAAGTTGAGGTTGGATGTTAGGAAAAAATTTCTTCTCTGAAAGAGTGGTTAGTAACTGGAATGGGATGCCCAGAGAGGTGGTGGAGTCACTGACCCTGGAAGTGCTCAAGAAACGTGTAGATGTGGTACTAAGGGACATGGTTTAGTGGGAAATACTGGTGATAGGTGGACACTTGGACTGGATGATCTTTCAGGTCTTTTCCAACCTTGGTGATTCTATGACTCTATGGAGTGCATCAGTCTGTGTATGGTTATATCAGATAAATAGCTAGGATGTATAGAAATGGGTAAACAAAATCTGCATCTTACTGATAAACAGAACAGAATAAAGGAAAGAATTCTCACCCCTTATGAGGACAGGTGTTCCCTCTCCTTCAACCTACATCTGGTACCTCCCTGAACATTTAAAATTGCTAAAAGATTATAAACAATTGAACATAGAATTACTACAGAAGCTTTTAAATATCTGTCCTAGCTGATCGCTTCTTTCAAAAATTTAGAAAATATCCTTCCTTTAAAAGAAAGTTAGGAACTGTAACAGTAGGAATTGCTTAGTAATTATTTACAACATTTGAAAGTCAAAGCACACTAAATTTAATACATATTTTCTTTATATAGATATATATATTCTAACTGCATCTTGAAGATTTAATCTTTTCTAGGCATGGAATAAAAGTTTTTGTATTTTCTTTAGATAAAAATATGTCGCCTTGATAAAGCTTCTTTAAATCTGCATTCCATCACTTTCTCTATAAATCCTGTTTTTATTCATGAGAGACACTGTCCCTCACATACTGATACTGGTAACAGAATTAGTTATCACACAAATTCACCTATAGCTTCCTGACATCTTAGCAAAATATACCACGTTTTCCATTAAAAGTCATGCGGAATTAAATTACTGCATCCTTACTGAACATTTCCTACTGTACATGAAAAATTTATTATTCAATGCATTAAGAATTCAGAAGCTAAACACGAAGTGTTTCCTACTGTTACTATAGAAGAAAACAAAATAAATCTTTCTGAAGAGCTTAAGCACTCTGTGTTTTATGCAAATACAGTATCTCTGATATCTAAGTAACTAACTATTCTACAGCTGTTAGACCTAAACTTTAGTTGGTATGCAACATGTTGCTCTGAGTTTAAAGAACCAGAGCTGTATTGCTAGCTCTTCCACCAAATCACTTCGCTGAATCCTAAATAATTCTGTAGAACTCCTGCAAACCAATTGATGCTGGAAGGAATAAACAGTCCTAAGGTGGACAAACAAAAAAGATAGTCTACTGTCAGCACTATCAGGATGGACAATGCTCTCAGAAATATTGTTTGATTTTTGGGTGATCCTGTGTGGAGACAGGAATTGGACTCAGTGATCCTTATGGCTCCCTTCAACTCAAGATATTCTATGAAAGTATAAAAACTAAGTATCACTAATATGAATGCAGATTTATTTCCTCTGGACAATCTACTAAATGTTCACAGAAAGGAAATGAGCGAGAAAGGACTCTCCCCTGTCCCTCTTCTCCATGTACAATGCTCACTGGAACAAATGTCAAGGGAAAGGAAAACAAATAGTAAAAATAAACGAGGTGGAGTCTCCATTTTGTATATGAGATTAGTCATGCACAGCTGCTGATCTTTCACTGTGTCAGTAGATCAGAGTGTTTATATTCTCCTATGCTTTGAACCTGAAGAAAACATTTTTAATCCAACTATAAAATGTTGGCTAAGAAAAATGTAATAAAAATTACATGGCTCATTAGATAACTTGCTCAAACCATCCAAAATGATACTAATTGGGGATTTCAGAATCCAAATGAGACCTATTCTAATAGCTTGAAAATCTCTGAAGATATTGTATTAAGGGTAGAGCTGTTAAGCACTGCAAAGAATAAATGAAGTTCCAAGGTCAGAGGTTTCTTATAATACTTTGTTTAGAGATTCTGTACAAAGTTCATTTTACCTGAAAATATTAAATATATTATTCTGCATAAAATTACTGACCTATTTGGCCAGCTTCTGAGAAGCAGCAATAGAATTTGTTCTGTAAGCACTCAAAGCTCAACACAGCAAATGAGCTACCAAAACTGGACCAAACAGTGCAATTATAGTTCTATTTATCAGCTTCTTTCTTAAACGCATCACCACTTTCATCTATTACCTATTCATCTGGTCTCAGCAAAAGAACAAGCTGGGAAGTAAGCAGGTCATCTACCACAGATCCAAGAATTCAAAATTGAATTAAATCTGATTTAAGAGCCATTGCCTCTTCAATACAGGACAGGCAAATAATACCATGAAAAAAATGAGTACAGCACAGACCTTTTCCAGCTTTACAAATGTCATTTATAACTGTACTTCCCTAGTCTTAATGGCACTGAGAAATCTCAATACATTCTGCTCCTTGCAGATGTAGAAATGTCAATTGCCACACTATACAAATTGGCTTTTTATGATCTGCAAGCTATGTAGCATTACAAGAGTCACTCTTTCTCACCTTCTAGCATGTAGATCTTAATAGGCATCTCCCCCTTTTTTCTACTACACATTAAATAGAATTTTTTCACTTAGTCAAAGATAGAAATCTCTCCAGAGCAAAGTCTGCTGATCTTCCAAGTTACTATAAAAGCCTCATCAGCTTTATTGACTGGCAGTAATTGACAGTACAAGTCTATCATCAAGGGAAGGACAGTCATTCAAAAGTCTCCATGATAATGTAAGTGCTGTTGCCCTTGCTCTTCTACAGGCACTCAGTGCATACTCCCTGGGTGCCAGGGAAAGAATGAGAATACACTCTGATATCCCTTGGTTACTGCAGGGGTCATGTGCTAAATGGCACCTTCAGTTACACATCACATTCCTTTTTTAGCAGTATTCACCCACCTCATGTGCCCTGTGCTCCACAGTCTCACAGAAGGACTACGATCAGATGAGCAGTAGTGTATGTAGTCCAGAGCAGCCATTTGCTCCAATACATTTAGGGGAGGGGGTAAATGAGGTGGAACTGACTCTTTTGGCAGAGCTGAATCAAGTCAGCCAACCAGCCAGAGGAGTTCGTGAAGTTTGGTCAGAGGTAGTACTGAAAAGCACTCAAAGGAACACAATATAATGTGGCTGCAAACACTGAAAGGATAATTACAGCTTAACCACAAGAAGGTAATACAATAGCACTATAAAATACAGATATATATAATACAAAATATCAGTACCATTACGGTTTAGAGAGAACTATTGGAGATAGATGGATGGTTGGACTGTATCACCTTGTAGGTCTTTTCCAACCTTTGTGATTCTATGGTTCAATGACAACTCTAACAAAAGAACAGTAGATGCCATCACTTATTCAAGAAAGTCACAGAGAAGGCAGGAAACACATTTCTCTACTGGAAACCACTTCTTCCTGAATTTGACACTTCCATATTTTTGATCAATCTTCTTAATACATTATTTAACCAAAAAGAAGATTGAAAAAAAATGCATTACACTAGAAGTCAGGTTTATTTAAGATTTACTTTGTTTCAAATTGCCAAAAAAGGAGGATCTAATTTGAACAGTAACCTTATAGGTTTTAGATAATTTATTATCTAAATAACAGTTGTTATTAATAATTTATTTTAGGCTCCAGTTAAAGCTTGACATGCTGGGAATAGTAAGATAAAGCTAAGATACAGTTACTTGCACGCTATAATTTTCTTCAGCTTTCTTATCCTAGATTTGCTAAAATATTAAATTCTTGCCCAAAGCCTTGAGGAAGGAAGGGCAACATATCGCAACAAAGTGATGAAATGATGCATACCATTACCTGAAAGATGAAAGACTGAGTGTGGGGGTTGTGGCACAGGCCTTCACTACAAAGATTAAGTTCCACTGATAACAGAACTTGAAAAGATTTCTACAAGTTGGTAAGCACACAGATTTTTTTTTGGTTGAAGTGTGAAGGTTGGCTGGCTTTGCCAGGCTGTCAGCTGGAAGAACAGTAGCAAGTCCGCATCATCCACACAGGAGACAAAAAACGCTCCAAGAGCAGAGGTTTGGTGGGCTTGGAAAGAGCCTGTGTCCCTACCCAAGTAACAGCCTACAACAAACTGTTCTGAGCACACACATCAAGGGGCAAAGTCTCTTCACTTGTTTATTTACAAAGATCATTTCCTTAGGAAATGAAATTCCAGTAACCATCATTCCTCCTGACTGATGTCAATCATCCTGGAAAAACTCAGTGTCTCTCACCAGGTTAATAAAGAAAAATAGCAGCTGAAACCTAACAAGAAGATTAAAGATGCCCAAGTCAACTCCTGAGTGCAGGCAGGAATGCAACGAGCTGGACTTCAAAGAGTAGACACTAGCTAATATAATAACAGCAGCAGCTCTGGTGACCCAATATAAAGACAGTTATTGCTGTTGGGCTCCCAAAGCAGCAGAAGGGAAGGGACCATGGCTGAGCAGCAGGGTATTAAGGGCAAGTCAGCAGGCAGCTGCATCTTGGGGAAGCTGAAGACTGGAATGGAGATCGAGCAGAGCTACCTTCAGTTTTTCAAGCCTCTAGGCTGTTTGTTTCCTCTGCTAGGTAGGACTGAAGAAGCACTGGGTGGCTGCTCTTTATCAGCTCTCCCATTTGGCACACACTGACATACAGGTTAAATAGAACCCAAGCTACTTAAACAGAACAGAGCACCAAGCAACTGCTATGTGTGAAAGAAGTAGCAGAAACTGAATATTGCTAGCATACTTGATAAAATGGCACGATAAAATACAGAGAACCATTTTCTGAGGTCACTGACTTTTACTTCTTCTCAGAAACTGAAAATGAACGATTCACTTCTTTTTTTTTTAATTGCTTAACAGAGATATTTATTTTATTGATTTATTCCATAAGCAATTCTCATCCTAGAAACAATTATTCTGGCTAAGTAATCAAAACACTTGAAAAAGCAGATTTATAATAGAGACATTGTTACTGTGAATCAGCAGCTTTAAGCATGATTAGCACCATTCTTACTGCACCAAAAGACACAAGCAAGGAAACATTTAATGATTAATGCAAGTAAAAGAAAAAAAAAGGGGGGGGGGAGGGGCAGTATTACAAATACAAGTTTTTAAAACATTATTTATCCAAGAAAATAGTTGTGAGATACGTGTATCCTTAAATTCTTCATTATATGCTTCTTTATTGCACAGATGAACAGGGAATTGTCTTGGTTTTGTTACTTTGTACAAGACAGAACTTCAAGGAGGCAAGCTATATCAACAGCCAGAAATAAGCTGGAGGAACAAGAACGCCCCACTGAGAAGCACTGAACTTCAACAGCTTCTGTGTTTGCTACAGTCAATTTGATTGTAACTAGAACAAGTCACAGTGGGACAACTTCTTCCACATCACAGGCTGCAAACACAGCAGCTGGCAGCATGGTTATATTTAGGCAGTATGAATGAATAAGCAGTTAAAAGCAGTGATCATATAAGTTTGTGTCTATCACCACTATATTTCACATTCTTTCCTGCCTTAAGGGCTTTCTCATTAGAAATTCCAGCTTCACAGCTGTTGATCTTAATTCAGAAAACAGCATTAAAATGCATTTTTTTCCCACCTCTTTCCACTATTCATCGTTCACTATTGCTTTAAAATGAAAAAAATAATGAAAACCAACTGCCATGGTAACTATCAGATACAGAAAGTTTTCCGATTTCATATATATGACAGCAGGTCAGCCTAAACAAGGGGACCTGTAAAGGAGCTATAAATTCAGCCAAAGAAGTGGTGCTGAGCACAAGGATGTTGTCACGTATCTCAGAAGTGCAATTAACTCACTCAGCTGTATATGTTAAAAGTATTCTGGGTTTTGCTGCCAGAACAGGTAACCCCAGCTTAATAAAACATTCTCACTGTAACACCAGGGCATGCCCATATCACCTACAGTTAAAAAGCAAATTAAAATGCACGCTAACCTTCCTTTAAAATACAAACATAAATCTGTAAACCCAGCTGAAATAGCTTCTGCCACCTTTGGTTTTATGTGACTTCCATCACTGGAGTCTTTCCCAGCACATGGGGTATTGCTTGGGGCACTTTTACTCTGAGAATTGAATTTGATGAATTTATTTACACTTCCATGCGCACACATACATTTGTTATTCTTCATAGCCGAGTCAAATTAATTTTCACATCAAACTTTTCTGACTGTCACAGGAAAGAAAACAAACCACAAACAACAATCCTCTTATGAGGAATTGCATTTTTTCCAAATTTCTGCAGAAGCGTTTAATTCGGCCAAAGCCGGGGCAGGCTGGCACAGCAAAGAGCCTCTCTGCAGGGCACACGGAGATCACACTGGCCACTGGCCATAACGCTTTCTAAAGAAGCCACAAGAAAAGACCACAATGGGATACAGAGCACAGCATCCAGAGCCAAAGGTTTTGCAGTACAAGGGCCATTGCTCTGCATGGACACAGAGTTTTGTTGTTGCTGTCAATGAACTCTTTATCCCCTCTATTTGCCAGCTTCGCTGTTTTTTCAGATATTTGCCAACTCACTATTCATGGAACAAGGCAATGCAACTAAAATAAACAGCCCTCCAGCCCAACAATCCCATGTTGCTTTTCCACCTTAGGCTCAACGGTTTGCTCTTTAACTTCAGGGAAGCTAATTTCTTTCTCATCATCTTCAGGGAAAAGACATCAACAGACTCTGTCAACACATAATCCGTGCATTGCTGCATTCCCCTGGGGTTAAATAAAGCACTACAGCAGTTCAAAATTTTTCAGCGTCATCTTCTTATTTATGTATATTTCCATGAGAAAAGTGCACAATTTACTTTCTCATTCTGTTGAGCACTGAGAAATCCCCTTGATCATATGCAACAAAATCCCCACCTTCTTAACACTGTGATGCAAGAGCTATTGAAAAGTCTGTATCTTCAACACGATTTATAGCTATTTACTACAACTTCTTTAAAACCCAGCTTGCTTATGTCAGAGGCTTTCAAAGCACTTGCAATATTCTTAACATTTCTCTTCTGATGAAGTGCTAAATCCAACACATTTGTGAAGACACTCCAAGAACAGAACACTGATGTTTAATGAGGCAGAATATTTTTTTGGCCACATTTACACTGTACTCAAATATGCTCTCTTAATAAAATCACACTAAAATGCCCCAGCAGTATAACTTTTCATCCAAATAATTTTATAGTGTCAAAAGAAAAAATTGGTCATGTTCCATCCCTCTTTCTACTCTTCTCACCCCAATTCTGTTTGTCTGTGAATGCAGAAAGCTGACCTTATTCATCTAAGTAGAAAAACAAAAAGAATTTTAGTTTGGTACATAAAAGCCATAAAGTCTATACTACTAATTCTTTTGACTTGCCACAGTTAAAAACATGAAAAAAAAAGAAAACATAACTGAAATCCTTTGCTTTTAGTGAGCATGTACCATGAGCACTGATCCACAAGACTCCACACAGTACATTCTGCAAATCTGCTCCTCTAAAGTTCAGGCTTAAGTGGAGCTTGACATTTTTGCTATATTAAGTGGTGTAATTCTGTTTTGTTTCAATATTCCCACCTCCTTGCATTTTAATTCTCATTACTTCACTTCTACAAAATCCCTTCTCTCCCAATACTTTTGTTCATATGACTGAATGTTTAACAACACTGCAGGATTTGATTAGAAAACAAACTGACTACGCAGGGAATTACTGGGCTTTGAGCCTTCCAGGCCTAAAACCAAATCCACAGAGTTAATGCAACAATAAAACCTTTACAAGTGACTAATCATAAAGTTCAAAGCAGAAAGCAAAATTTTCCTTCACTACCAACTGTAATTTTCTGCTTATTTTCCACAAATATGACCAGAAGTTTTAGAATGTATTTGGCTTCATTTTACTTCTTAAGTTATAAAGATTGACTGTAGGGTACAAACTAGTAATATTGCTAGTGTATTATTATATTCTTCTAAATTATACTCAAACAAAACATTTCTATACAACGGCAGTTTTACAAACACACCCATTTTCACTCAATGAACTCCTCATCCAAGGCCACAGGATGGATTGCAACATTTGCAGAGCCATATATGTGAGAGAACAATAATTACGATTTTCTTGGTACTGTGTATTCATGTACACAAAGTTTTTCCTGAATATAAGAACACCCCCCTGTTTCTTTGCATTCTAAAATTACAGAAAATTGGCACTTACTCAGTATTTCCCTTGCACCCACTGATAGAATAATTTTCCGTAGCTCTGTATCATAAGATCTTGACTCCTGAGCCTAACTATTTAACCACTCTGAAAAGCATGACACGAAACATTCCTGAAAAGAAGCTTTATCTGCTTATAGCACATAGTAAATAATTGCCCCGACCCTCCTTATTATTTACAGGTTTATCTAACATTCACATTGCTCACTTCAGTGGAAAGTTTATATATATCTCATGCTGCCTTTCCATAAATGCTGCTATGCTTTCCAGAGAGCTGCAGTTTGACAGTCTCTCACTATGCAGGCTAAAAGAGCCTGGCTGTGGTGACCCCCCGATGCAGTTGACCCACATCACAGAATCTCTATTCACATTATGAGCAGATTCTCTGTTCATAACAGTTCTTACAGTACAAAAAGATATTGACACAAATACTGGGTAAGAGTTTTGCGCAACAGCAGATTAGTTAATGTAACTCAGGGCTGCTCATGTACCGCATACATCTTATTTTTCTCCTTTTTTCAAATACAATAATTGCCATTTTATTTCAACAATTATTTGAATGACAAACAACTTGAAGCAGCAGTCAACATAAGATTATACTGAAAACCTAGAAGGCTGGAAAAAGGCTAGAAGACGTTAACTTTTCTGCCCTGTAATTCAATTGTTGGTATTTTTTCATATTTTCTTCCACATCATTTTACATGAACTTCTGCATAGTTTTCTACCCAGGTTCTTAAACTTTCTTCCCTGCAACTCTGCTTTGACCCTCAACATACTTTCTCTTGCTCCTTCTGGGGATTTTACACGCTCTTTTATGATCTTCCACATTCTTCCTCCACCCCACAGATGTCTGTTTATTTCCCAGAGCAGTGGCAGCCTTTCCCAGTGAGCTGAAGCAGCAGCTCAGACTTTTCTTTCACCCAATCTCCTTCTTCGAAGCATGGTTTTTATCGGGCTTGCTGCTGTCATTTTTCACTCCTGGCACATCCCAGAGAATGCAAGCAGGCGGAGAAGTATCACAAAAAAAGAAGGGAAAAAAAAAGAAAAAAAAAAGCACAGAAACTAAGAGCAGATGCTGCCAGAGGTTGAAAAAGCAGAAAGTGACTTCCTGTCTAGCAACCCCAGAGCTGCCAGAAAAAATACGGGAATTCCCAGATCCCTAGCACAATGTAAGATATGGGTGCATCTACTTTTAGGGTCTGATTTCAGAAGTATTTTAAAATACAGAGTCTTCTCTGTTCTTGATCTAACAGTGAATCCAGAAAAAAATTTTAAAAATGCCTATGTCTATTTATAGAAAACAAAAAACAAAGCAGTATATGATAATACAGTTTCATCATATACTTAAAGCTGCTGTAACAAATTCAGAAGGAGCCTTAGTATGCAAGCAAGCTTAGTTCTACCATTTGCATCTCATTCTACATGGATAAATCTTCCCTACTAAATGAGCTTTCAGGGGAAAAATAAAAATAACAAAAAAATAGAGTTGCTGTGTTCTGGTATGAGCATGGAGCTGCAAACAAACTGCTTCCAGAAAAACCAAGAGTAAATCACTGCAGCAATCCCTCCATCAACGTACAGACTTTTAGCATCAAAAATTTCTCCAGTATATCTTTAAGTGCTCGTACGTGCCATGATTCTTGCACTGGGTAGATTCCTCCAGTTCTAAAAAGACAGCTGCTGGAAGGAAGAGCATCGGCATGGGCCGGGGCTGGCGGGGGAGGGCTGGAGGCATGAAAGCACTTATCACGGCATTTGAGAGCAGCTAGCTCTTGGAACAACATGAGAGCCGAGGGTCATGGGAAACAGAAGCTTTGCTCACCCTTCTTCCTGGCAAAGTCTTCTGCACTTGGGCAACAAAGTAAAATGTTTTGAAAGAAGAAGAGGAGGAGGAGAGGGGAAAAAAAATTAAAATGTGTATATATTTAGCTCATTAAAGAAAAAATACTACCACTTCACTTTAAAGGAAATGAAACACTTTCTGTATGAAATTCTTTTGAGCTCTTGGAGCTGAGGAATACAACGCTTGATTAGATTCCTTTGATCATACAACTAATATCACAGTCACATGAACTTCAGTACTGCAGATAACAGCATTGTACTTATTTTTTGCAAAAGCACACATGGATGTAAGCAGCATTTGTTTACACACTCAGATATGCACTTCCAGACTGGGAGGACAGAGCTGAGACATCAAATTGACCAGTGAATTGAAATGGCGCTGAATGTCTCCATCAAATTTGGCCTGAAGAAGTTTCTTGCACTCAATCCAACAAGGAGCTGGCTTGCTACTTAGCTACTTTTCACTACTTAGGGAGAATGCATAGAAAACATCAGATTTATACAGCAGACAAGTTTAATACACTTGTTAAAGCTCTCTTCTACCTTTCATATATGAAAAGTACTCAGAAAAATATCAATATGAGAGTCATGGAAGTACTTAAAAGCCTTAAAGTTACGTTTATGAGAACTTAAACTCAATTATTCATAGTATCACAACTGTAAAAATCAGTTAACAAAAAACCCTGCATTTTCGTAATGGGGAAAAAACAGCCAAACCAAACATGCTTCTTTAAGTAATGAAATGCACATCCATGAATCTGTCTCATTGCAGGAGCTCCTGTGTGTAGAGCTCAGGAATCAAGCGTTCCCAAGAAATCTGCAGTTTACTCCAATTTGCATGTGAGGCTATTTCCTCTGCAGCTCGGAAATACTTTCTGTATCTTGCATACTTTCCAGTTTTACTGCATTCAGTCAGAGAGGGCAATGAAGAAACCCCATAAAGTACAGTAATCATCTAAGAACAATAATATTTCAAGGAATCTTCATATTTCACAGGAAAAAGAAGCATCTCTTGCATGCACTTCACTGGCATCTTGTACTTCTCAAACAAAATAAAGAGCTTTAATGACCTTTTCTGCCAAAGTCTGTCCAGTCAAATCTCTTCTAAGCAGCATCAACTAGGCATTTACATATCTCATTTGCAGGATTTCTTAATTTTCAAAGCTTTTTATTCTCTGGGATTTTGTTCTGCTTTCCTGTCATTATAAGATTTAGGAACATATGACAACATCCTCCTGTTACTGTTCTGGTAGAGAGATAGCCTTTAATTAACAATCTCAGTATCCATTAGTGCCAGTACTGTTTACATTATGGCATTTATAATGAGTTCTGAACTATCTACTACCGCTCACAAGTGAGATTTTGTCATTAAATCATCTCAATAACAGCTCAAGTGTTTTACTGCTTTATACTCAGGCCTGGTTAAAAAGCAAATAAAACATCAGCAATTATTTGAAATTGGAAAAAAAGAACAGACGTATTCATAACACCACTCCATCAATCCATGACAGGTCTGCATTTGCACATCACACGTGTTTGGTCTTCTTCCTTGACACCATCCCAAAACTGCTGAGAAAGACACAGGGATATGTGACAAGGGTAAAAAAAGGTAGGAAAATCTTCTTAAAGAAATGTAGTAACACTCATCAGCCTGAAAAAGACAGCTGAGGAGTCCTAAGAGTTCCAACAAAATCAGAAGCAGTACAGCAATGGTGGCCATCTCTTGAAAGTAAAAACAAAAGGCTACTTCATAAAGAAAAAAGTGAGCTCAAACAACAGGAAGATGCATTTCATAAAATGTGTAGTTAAATCACCAAACTCTCTGCCACCGGATACTGTGGATATTACAAATGTATGAGGGTTCAAGAAAGGAGTAGAGAAGTTCACAGAAGAAAAATCCGTGGAGAGCTATTAAAGGCATAACCTCTTGCTCAGGAAATCTTCAAGCCACAAACCACTGGAGGCAGAGGAAGTATCACAGCATTCTTGCCTTGTCTTATACCCTACCCTAGGCATCAGTGCTGTGAGTGAGAGAACAAAAAATATAAATCACAGCACAGCACTTACTCATATTTAGAGACAGGATATAAGGCCAGATAAACCTCGGGCCTGACCCAGCATGGTCTTATGCTCTGCATAGGAAGATTTGTACTCATATGTTTTGCAATACATTGAGTGGACTCAGGACCCCACCAGCTGATCATCAACATCCCAGGAGGAGGCTGTAGCTCCCATGGCCGAACCAACTCCCCGCTATGGTTTAATGTTCTTTATCTGTTTACATGCAAGGTGCACCTCCTTTAACCAAAGACAACAACAAAGGAGGAGAAGCTATGTTAATGCTGTGACACTAAGGATCAAGATGTTCCATCTTGCTGGCTGAACTGTGGGAGATGTTCTTCAGGGGGCAACTGATGATGAGCAGATGGAGGATGTATCATCTTTAACTGCTCCAAAGACAGAGTGCACTGCTATTCCTTTAGTTATGTTAGCCTGTAATCCTTCAATAGAAGCTTGGTTAGTAATCTGTGCTACAGAGCACAATTTTAAGCAGTAAAAGTAGATGCATTGGTAGGAAATAAATAGGTGACAAACATTCAAAAGGCTGCCAAAGAACACTGCCCATCCAGCTTCACTCCTGCCACCCACGGTGCTTACATATATGTGTTTTCTTTACCCTCTTCCTTCAAAACTTTTCCTAACTTAGCTTTCAGCATGAGGGCAGTCACCAAATGAAAAGCTATTCAATGCTTGTTTTTTTCCCCTCAGAGTTCAGTATTCCTCAATCCTCTTCTTCTCACTGTATTGCTTACTGCATACCATCCAAATCCTGTAATGAATACAGAATTATCTCATCCTTCATGCAAGCCAAGTCTATAAAGACAGCAAAATAAATGTATTTCTATGTAACATGCATCATCATTGCCCTATTTAACAGATGGAGATGCTGAAAGCAAGATTGCCTGAGGCCACACAGCACACTGGTGATTAGGCAGGCCCTCCCGGGCCCCTGCTTCATGCCCACTGCTCCACATGCCATTCCTTCGGAGCAGGAGACACTAACCAGAGCTGGAAAGAATGCAGCTCCTCACACCTCCCTGTCCACATGAAAGATGTAACTTCTTTTCTTCCAAAGGCACATAATATTAAAAAAATAAGTTTGATATGAAATAGAGAAAAGAATCCTCTAACGTCATTAAGAAGAAAATTAAACAAAAAACCTTGTTTTGATCCATTTAACACAACCCCTACAGAACATCAATGCTCTGTATCTGTTTCAAGTCAGTCTCCAAGAACACAAAGAACATAACACACACAAACAAGCTTACTTAGCAGTCACTTGCTAACATGTACTTCAAGCATCTTTTTTTTAAAAAAAAAAAAAAGACAACTAACAAAGACAGGACAGAACAATTAAGGTTTTCACAATTAAACTCAGATGTTTACTAATTGGAACAGTTTACATTTAAATAGCTTTAACAAAGAAATATGCAAAAATCCTATTTCTCAAAATCATAGTAACTCCCACTACCTGTAAGATTGAGTGTTTCTTTTGTTGCATACTAGTTCCAGAGGAAGCCTGGACAGGTTTCTTTCCAGGGAAAAGTTACTTCCTGCCATGCACAAAATGAAACTGGAATAGCTGATAATGATGCTTTGGGAGAATATCCACCCATCTTGTTTATACACATAGTGAAAACCTTCAATAAGTCAACAAGTCACTGGGAGGATGAAAGAAAAAAATAACAACACAGCAATACTCTGAACCAGCTATTTGTTACTGAGGTATCCATAAAGCAAAGTCTGGCATTTAACCCTAAGACTGTACCTGTATCCAAAGAGTGACTGCAAAATTTCCCTGCTATCACCATAAAGTCATTTTCCCTCCAGCATGCCACAACACCTTGTGCTCGTAGCATAAGGTTTGTGTGGTTCACAGCTCACTGACTGCTTGGATTTTCATTACAGCACGCTCTCCTCTCCCTTTCCTCAGTGACAAGCACCTTAAAGGACTTATAGATCCAATTTCAAAAGCCCAGCAGTCCTTAATATATTGACCTCTTTATCCTCAATTTAATACAAGTGGGAATAGTTTCACAAAGTTACAACTTTCATCAAAAAAAGTGGGAAACCTTAGCAAGATTATAAAAAAGTTCTGCAATGGGATGCAATTTTGAAGAACTACAGAACTAGAATTCTCTGTAGGGGAAAAAAATTGTTCATTTAGTGTAGGAAATATTTATGGCTTCCAGTGAACAATATGAACTGAAGTTATTGGGCAAATATGATAGTCTAGATTTTGGAGCTTACTTTCCAAATGCAGCATGCAAAGTGCTTAACTGCAAGGGCTGCTTCTTTCAGTGTGCTCTGTATATCTACTGCAATGCTGTTCCAACCTCAGCCGAACACGGAAGTAAATATTAATCAATGAACAGCCTACAACTTTTTGCACTACTCAAGAGAGTATACAAGTAGCCAAGTAAAACACCTTCCCAAAACATTCATCCCAGCTTCACTGACATAAGTAAACAGCACATTAAAATATCAGCTGCTTGAGGAAAAATATATAGCATTAAACAGATGAAATATGATTTATTTATTTTAATCATTTGTGATGTGCCCTTGCTGCTAAAAAGGCTAATGGTATTCTTGGCTGCATCAGGCAAAGTATCATCAGCAGATAGAGGTAGGTGATCCTCTCCACTCGGCACTGGTGTGGCTGCACCTGGAGTCCTCTGTGTCCAGGTGTGGCTACACCTGGAGTCCTGTGTCCAGATGTGACCCATCAGTACCAGAGAGATGTGGACATACTTGAAAGAGCCCAGTGAGGCGCCATCAAAATGATGAAGGGACTGGAGCACCTCTCCTATGAGGAGAGGCTGAGGGAGCTGGGACTGTTCAGCCCGGAGAAGAGGAGGCTAAGGAGGGATCTCATCAGTGTCCAACCTGAAGGGAGAGCACAAAGAGGAAGAGCCAGACTCTTGTCTGCGGTGCCCAGTGCCAGGACAAGAGGCAATAGTCAATGAACTGGAACACAACAGGCTCCCTTTGAGCACCAGAAGCACTTCTGTGCCGCGTGGGTGTCAGAGCCTCCTCAGTGCAAACTGGCCACACTCATTACTTAGCAGCCAAAGAGCTGTTAAGTTTAACTTTGATATCATACCCTCAAGCCAAATATAAAAATTAACCTTGTGTGTACTGCTGTCAATTTTTGTAATGGTTGCATGAGAAAGTTAAGTATTTAACTGTACAATATTAATTATAACCCAGGTAAAGACTGCGCTCACCATTAGTGTGGGGGGTAGTAATTCATAAATAGTATGGAACAGAGAATTAATACGAAGGATGACATATCCTCATTGCACATTATTTTCCCGTTGGACACTAAGAAACATACACAGTTGTTAGGAAAAAAAAAAAAAAGCACAAATTAACTCAAAACAAAAAAAGAGTGACTTACAGTACCAAATTCTCATGACATTCATGCTGCCTTTATTTTTTTCCTATTTCAACATGAAAAATGAAACTTCCCTTTAAGAAAAACAATTCAACAATAACCCTCAAAAATTCTGCCTTAGCAACAAAATTGAGTAAAGTTTTCACTTTAAGAACCCTTGAACTGAGTTTTCCAGTGGCTAACAGGTTATATAGCTGCTAACTTTACAAGTCTGTATACAGCTTTCAAAAAATATACCTAAGGAAGTGATTTTAAAATTCATGGGTTTTTGCTACTGAATAAAAGAAAAATGTCAGAACAAATTTCTGGGTGTGCACTGAAGTCAGATCTGGGTTTTCATCGTCTCCCTGCAGAGAAGCAAAGCAGGATGGCTTTAGACAGTTTTGGCTTCTTGGGGCTTTTAGGCTGAAGCTGTGATAATTTTCAATTGTACGTGTGAATGACTATTGCAAGAAAAATTAAATAACAGTACATATAGAGCAACAGCACCAAACAATACAGTTATCTGAACATTTCCTCTTCACTATCGTCTGCATGGCTGCAAAAGGCCGTGCAAAACCTCTGCCGGATAAAACTTATCACCGACACAGGTTATTTTAAAATGAAAAGCAAAAGGCTATGCAACACAGATAGCTTTCAAGCTAACGAGAGACAATCTGAAAAATACAAGATAGAGCTTTTCCCTTCAGTAAGAACTGCACAATAACAGAATGACGCACCTAGCACTAACTGGAAGTAATGTATAAAATGAAGACTGCTGTAACAAACTCAGAGATATCAGAGGTGTGCTACATAGTCTGCATTAAAAAGTGATGGACAGAAGAGTTATTTATTATTCGGCCCCTAAAAAATAGCATTTGACCATTTAATTAAGCATTGCAGCAATCTGCACGGACAAGTGAACAACTTCATAATACAGACAACTGTGTATTTAAATTGAAATTTGACTTCGATAAATACATCCATACTATCATAACAAGTTTTCACAAAGTTCCATGGACTGCTTTTTTTTGCCATGAAATTTTACATCTTAAAAGATAAACAAAGGAGCAATGCTATTTATTTTCTAATAGTATCAGATTCTGAAAAGGCATGATTTGTACAATTCTTCCTCGTGAATAGATCTCGAAAAGAACAAATCCCAAGAACGAGTTCTGAAGCAGGATGCTTCCTCCTTTTCCCTGTCTCTGGAACCCTGAAGACTGAATCTAGGCTGATGATTTCTGGTTAGCTTAGAAACTCCACAGAACCTCCTCTCCTCCTGAACACCTCCCACATCATCCTCTCAAACATTTCTCCATTTCCAAATGCTAGCACTACTATTGAGTTTCTCTCTGTGACTTCTGGGAAAAATTATGTTAGTCTAAAAATCTCTCTGATGTACAAAATGGGATAAAGTAAGTTTTCTATGTTTGGTCATGTTACTTCTTTACAACATACCTGCTTGGTCAATTCCTGTTCACGGGAACCAGTTTTACTGCCCTCATCTGAATGATTTACAAATGGAGTAGCCTCCCCCTTCAGCAATTTTCAGTTTAACAAGAAATCGTCAGAACTGTGAATTGCAAATTCTGAAAAACCCTCAAACAACATAGAATAACGGCTCCAAAGCCACTATTCCCCTTGATGTTATCCTTTCAAATATTTGTGGATACCTACACCAAGACACTCTCAAGATAACTCAAAAAGAGGAAGAGGAAGTGTGTGGCTGACACAACAGGAGGTTGTGCCGGCCTTCAAAAAGACCTGGGCAGACTGGAGAGTTGGGCAGACAGGAACATGATGAGGTTCAACACGAGCAAATATAGAGTCCTGTACCTAGGGAGGAATAACTGCATGTATCGTACAGGTTAGGGGCTGACTTGCTGGAGGGGAGCTCTGCAGAGAATGACTTGGGGTCCTAGTAGACAACAGGTTGGCCATGAGCCAGCAGTGTGGCCAAGAAGGCCAATGGTATCCTAACATAGGGCTATTTGAAGACACTTAGGGGAACTGTACCAGAATTCTATTGTAATGGAGAAGTCTTCCTCCTCTGTCCTATTTCAGCATGGGTCATCAACTGGCCAGTTTTGTTCTAAAGGTCTAAGGCACAGTGCATGACTCCTCTGAAAAATGTAGGCATGTTTAAGTAAAACAGTCTCCCAAGAACAGAAACTTCTATTTTAATAAAAACAGGATTTAATTATTGAGTGAATAATATGTTTCACAGGGAAATATTCATGTTTTGCAGAAGTGGTAGAATTGTGTCTTATCAGTCCAAGGTTTTGGTTTGTTAATTTGTTATGTTTGACAGCCTTTGACTTTACATCCTTTCAGAAGCAGAAATCAGCTTTTGGAGAGACCAAATTCCAGGAGCTCTGGCTCTTTCAAATAGTAAAAATGCAAAGAGACACAGATAAAATCCTCACATTGTAACAGATCCAGAATTACAGGAGTGTCCAGAGTTTATATTTAAAAAGCCAACTTAATTTTCAATTAAGTTAAATCAAACAGTATGACAAATTTTCTACTGTACAGTATTGCATACAACACTGTCATAAGTTCTGAGCTTCACAGAAATTTGCTGAACTCCTTTGCTTTCGTATTAAAAAAAAAGTACAATAAAAATATCCATCTGTTTTAAGATTCCCTCCCACAATAAAAAAAAAAAAAAATCTTTTTAAAAAGTACCAAAAATAAAGCAAATCCAAGCAACTTTTAAAAACATTATTTAAGGCATTTATAGATAGTCACTTTTTTTTTTTTTTTAACTCTAAACTAAAGTCATCTGTGGGAACTGACAAGGAAATGAAACGTCTCATAATATACAGCTGCCCCATAAATATATGTATACAGTAAAAGACAGGCCATACTTAATTACTATCTGTGTAGATAGAGACAAGCAGAAGCTAAAGAAGGTAAAACCTCCAAAACCATAGTCTTTATTTTACTGAATAATGAAGAAAATAGGAACTAGACATACAATCACTGTAATTTCTGATATTTGCCAAGAATCCACACATGGAATTTGATACAGACAAACTCCAATCCACAAGTATAGCCCCTCACAGTCCATATCCCTATGCACTGCACTGAGAACTGTCTGTATCACCCAAAGGAAAAAAAATACTGAGATTTGAATCACTTAATATTTAGAAATTTAAAAACAAAAACCGAAAACTAAACAATAACAACAACAACAAAAAAACAACATTCCTACCATGAACAGTACTATGAACAGCATTAATAAACTATGGTTCAGTGCAAAAAAAACCCACTGCCATCATGTATTTTATTCCACTGGTATTAATGTTGTTGTCTAAGTGCCATTTCAGTTTACAAAAGGACAAGAGGAACATCTGTCAAAACAGCATGAAATTCTTTGGGGTACATTAAATGTTCAAGAAAATACTGCAAGACTGAGTTTTTATCCAGCAACACATTGCTCACAGTGCTTCATAATAACTGCTGAAGACAAGTGACAGAAGCAGACACGAAAGCAAGTTTTTATTGTGCAATAGTCTTGAAGTCACAAGGTGTAGTGAAAATCAGAGCTTTGCATAGAAAATAAATCAAAGAGGCTCTGGATTGCCAATGACTGCGGGAATTTTGACAGTATAATGCGTATTTTACTGCCAAATGATTTAGAAACTGTCAGAAAGCTGGTAAAAATAAAAAGACACGATTGGCAATGTTATTTTTGCAAATTTACAATGATTACCACTCCCAGGGAGGTTAGGGACATGTTGTATTAAAGAGCAAAAGAACTAAATAAACAGAACAAGGAATTACATCACTGCTAGACTGTGGCAATGTAAATAAAATAAGAACCATCAGATGTCTAATTTGCCATCTTCCAACTTCAAACAGAAGACACTTAATAGAAATAGTAGCATTATATACATGGTTATTGATAGGTATAAGAAAAATCAAAAGATCTTCAGTTTGTACTGAACCAAAGGATTCAAGTGAAGGAGAACTAAAATAGCTAAAAGAACTAAAGAGTGGATCCTATGATTTGTGAATTAGATTTACCAGCACCAGAGAACCCACCTAAAACTCATCTCTTGGGATATAAAGGAAAAAGGATGAGAAAAGATTTTTTTTTTAAATTTGCATTTTTTCCAATTCCCAATGAAACAAGCAAAAAACCCAAACTGTTATATGATATTCCCCTTGTCCACAAAAAAATGAACTGTGTCATACTGGCTAAGGTGCAGATGATGGCACCTTCAAGAAAAAAGAAATACTGCAACTTAAAGTACAAACTCAAAAATCTTGGATTAGTATATCAGGAAATCTTTCAGCGTACAAAGGAGATTTGGCCGTGTAAACAGGAAGTGTACTTCTACACCTACACCCTCCTTCATTAAATGAAATATTTTGGGTCTCTCATTTGATCTGAGGATTTTAAGAACATGAACATGCAGGAATTCTATGTCCACACAGTAAAAAGCAAACCACATTGACTTTGTGAGAAAACTTTGTGAAGTCTAATGACAAGATTTGCACCTGTGCATAAAACATCTTGTTTTCAGATGTGTTTCTTAGTTTTTAGATCACCTTGTCTATCTTCAGATTAAATCAGTCATGGTAGCAAATGACAAAACAATGTATGTACATGAAATATGAGCACTGAAGTATAAAGTGTCTTCAACATGCATTCTCTCCAAATTTCCAAGTTCTACGTACCTTCAAGTAATGTAAACTTGAAGATTTGATGGTAGACTGAAAATCTGTCTTTGTAAAGATAGAAAGAACCAATGTGATCTAAAAGCCCAGCTACCTCTGAGCAGGAGTTCAGGTATTAATATCTCAAGTCTAACAAGTAAGTGATCTCAATCACACTTGAAAAATGTCAATCCAGAAGATTTAAGAGTTTTCATCAGTACTATCTTTATTCCTATTTTTAATATATTTTACATTTTTTTTAATTAACCACATGCACATATTGTTATCAAAAGTAATAGTTACTACTATGTATTTTTCAGCTTCAGAATACCATTCAAGTCTGATAGTAAAACTATGAGAAACGATGCAGTTAGTTTAATAAGCACCACAAATGCATGAAGAACTTGTTCTAGACTCATAAATCTCTATCTAGGATTTATTAAATGCATGTCATTAAAGATTGGATATTATAATATATTACCTTGATTTCATAAACCTGTTGCTGTAATTCAGTACTGAAATAACAAGTAACTGAATGTACTTCAGCATACCATCACTGGAAGAGTCCTATGTGGGAGGAGAACAAAGTCACACTTCTACAGTTCCAAAAAAATAAAATTATTACAGAAGATATGACAGATGTGCCATGCAAACAAACCTTTGCTATCATTGGTAACTTGCACATTAACTGTGGCTGTAATCTGAAGTGCAAGCAAGTTGTCACTGCCACCAAACAACATTTTCATGCCACTTCACTGTTCTTCCCCTACTCACCATCTTTTGTAGTTGCTTCAAATTCCAGGTTCCCTGTTCTCTGTCAGCATGAGCACTTCCATGCATATGTATAATGAACTAAGTCAGAGAACTGGGACACATTAAAAATAATTCTGTAAAGATTAGCAGTTAGTTCAGTACCCTGATCCAGTGGAGAATGTAGCTGAATAAACAGCAATACTAATACCACTTACAGGACAGGAAGGGGTGGAAAAAAGGTTTGAGAGTGGGAAAAGAAGCAGGGACAGACTCTGGAGGTTTAAAGCTTGTTTGGTTAGCAATAGATCTGGCTAAAAATTACACATCAAAATGTGACTTTAGAAGGATGCTCTCTAATAACCACATTTGGTTAGAAATTTTGGGACTTCTGTGCAGCTGAACATCACTGTTCCTCATGGGAGAGTGCAGAGACTAAAGTATTAGAAGAGGAGATACAGAATAAATAATTAAATAAATAATCAAGGTCACTGCATAATAAGTTTCATGAATATGTAACTTGACAAAAACCTGTCTGACAAAATAACTAATTCCATGCCCATTCAGTATAAAATTAAATGGAAGAATAACAAAAAGAAAGAAGCCTGTAACAAGGGAAGTTGTGGTACTCAAGATTGATAAATCAATCAAATCAAGGAATATGCTATCATAATTAAGGAAATATATAGAAGAAGGTTATCAGGAGTAGTCAACACGGATTCACCAAGGGGAAATCACGCTCAATCAACCTGGTAGCCATCTATGATGTCACCACTGGCTAGGTAAATGGGGGGAGAGCAGTGGATGTTGTGTAGCTTGATTTCAGCAAAGTGTCTGACACTGTCTTCCACAACATCCTTGTTATGAAACCTAGCAAGTGTGGCATAGATGAGTGGATGATGAGGTGGATTGAGAACTGACTGACTGGCAGAGCTCAGAGGGTTGTCGTAGCATCATAGAATGGCTTGGGTTGGAAAGGACCCCAAGGATCATCAAATTCCAACCCCCCTGTCACAGGCAGGGCCACCACCCTCCAGATCTGGTACTAGACCAGGTTGCCCAGGGCCCCATACAACCTGGTCTCAAATATCTCCAGGAATGGAGCATCCAAAGCCTGTCTGGGCAGCCTGTTCCAGCACCTCACCACTCTCTCTGTAAGGAACATCCCCCTGATATCTAATCTAAACCTTCCCTCCTTCAGCTTAAAACCATTCCTCCTGGTCCTATCACTGTCTACCCTTATAAAAAGTTGTTACCATCCCCTTTTAAATTCTGGCAGACTGCAATGATGTCTCTTCGCAGCCTTTTCTTCTCCGGGCTGAACAAGCTGAGCTGCCTCAGTCTATCTTCATAGGAGAGGTGCTCCAGATCTGTGATCATCTTCATGGCCCTCCTCTGGACCCTCTCCAACAGCTTCACGTCTTTCCTGTACTGAGGGCCCCTGACCTGGATGCAGTACTCCAGATGGGGCCTCATGAGGGCAGAGTACAGAGGGACGATCACCTCACTGTCCCTGCTGGCCACCCCTCTTCTGGTGGAGCCCAGGATACCATTGGTCTTCCTAGCTGCAAGAGTACACTGCTGCCTCATGTTCAGTTTTTTATCCACCCCCCAGGACCTTTTCCACAGGGCTACTCTCAAGGAGTTCTCCCAGTCTGTATATGTATCTGGGATTATTCCAATCCAAGTGCAAAACCTTGTACTTTGCCTTGTTGAACCTCATTAGGTTCACACAGGCCCACCTTTCAAGTTTGTCGAAGTCCCCCTTGGTGGCATCCCTTCCTTCTAATGTGTTAACTGCACCACTCAGTTTGGTGTCATCGGCAAACTTGCTGAGAGTGCACTTGAGCCCATCATTGATGTCACTGATGAAGATGTTGAAGAGCACCGGTCCCAAGACAGACCCCTGGGGGACACCG
>JANHGO010002772.1:0-28935 GCA_024606505.1 Aquila spilogaster
GGAAGGGCCCAGCCCTGAAAGCTGTTGCTGCTCTTCACCTTCCCTTGGCGCCCTATCTACAGGCACAACAGCACTGGAGAACTGTGCTTTCCCAGAGACGGAACAACTCATGGTAGTGGTTTTCTGCAGAGCCTCTTTCCAAAAAGGCAAACGTCCGGCTCCTGCTCCCACAAGGAAGGGCTCAGCCCTGAAAGCTGTTGCTGCTCTTCACCGGGCGTGGGCTATGCAGCGGATATCTTCCCTGGCAATCAGGCAGCCAGGTGAAACGCTCTGAGTGATCTGAAGTGGGGCAGGGTTCGGGTGCAGACAGCTGTGCTTCAGTATCTCAGCCCACAGCCAAGCGGGCTGGCACTGTGACCCTGGGCACGTAGCAGGTATTGACAGAAACGGAACGCCGGGTTTGGGTTTAGTGCTGTGCTCGGGAATGTAGTGCCAAAAGGTGGCGTTTCCAGTGTGCCATTCGCCAGGGGTTGGTGTACCCCAGGTCGAACCAAGCTGTGGGGTTTCACGTTAGATCCACTGGGGAGAGGCATATCCCAGGCAGAGCAAGGTTCGGTTTCAGGTTCGTGTGCCCTCTTTGCGCTCCTTGGGGGACTGACCCTCCAAACACAGCGGTTTTCAGGCAAAAAGCATTTTCCCCTTTTGTTGCACCCGTGATCTTCGTGTGTGTGTGTGAACACAGGAAAGAGTGCAGTTAGCATCCTTGCTTTGAAGTAGCTTTGTGGCCTCGGCACTGCAGCACTGTGCATGGGGATGAGCGTTCTCCCAGGAGAACGTGGCATTCCCACCGAGCGCCCGATTTCCTGCAGCAAACGAATCCTGTGCTTGGCTGCGGGATGGTAAGCGGCCGTGGGGCAATAGATCCTTTTCTTTGCACGAGATGAAAGAGCAGGAACTGCCAAGTGCTGACCCCGTCCTGCAGAACGAGTCCGGCGTCGCCGTGGCTTCGAGTTTCCGGGGTGAAGGACGGCACTTGAAGATGAATAAGGGTAACTAGCGAAGCAGAGCGCAGCCGTCGAGTGCAAATATAGCAGTGCTTGTCCGAGTGCAAGTCAGCTGTCTGCGGCTGATTGCGGGGACGTCAGGGAGCTGGGGATGTGTCAGCTGAATTCCAGATTGGAGGGCATCGCTTGGCAACGAAGAGCGGCGGAGCTGTGGAGGATCTGGAGTGCAGTCCTGAGCGAGCTGGTGTGGTTCAGACTGGAGAAGAGGAGGCTCAGGGGGAGACCTCTTCACCCCCTCCAGCTCCTTGAAAGGAGGGCTGTGCTGAGCTGGGGGTCAGCCGCCGCTCCCGGGTAGCGGCGATAGGACGAGAGGCGATGGCCTCACGTTGTGCCGGTGGTGGTCGGGTTGGATATTGGAAGACGTTTCTTCTCCAAAAGAGTGGTGATGCATTGGAACACGCTGCCCAGGGAGGTGGTGGAGACAGCGTCCCTGGAGGCGTTCAAGAACCGTGGACGTGTGGCACTTGGGGCCATGGTCAGTGGGCATGGGGGGATGGGTTGGGGTTGGAAGTCATTTCCAGACCTTATGGTTCTATGGGTGGGCGTAGTAGGGATGGGTCAACAGTTGGACATGATGATCTTGGAGGTCTTCTCCAACCTTAATGATTCTATGAGTGGGAATGAGGTGATGGTTGAACTTGATGATCATAGAGATCTTTTCCAACCTTCTACAGTATCTATTAAAAACAAAAAGTCTAGTCTCTTGAAGAACAGTGTATTTATTGGTGAGTTCTGGGGTTCTGGCCCATCTGGTGGCCACATGATGCTCTGATGATAAGGGATGTGGAAGAGGTGAGCGAGGCAGTCGCCATCCCTGAGACAGAAATGGGTTGAGGAGCGTGCGCCTGCCTTGAGGTGGAGGCTGAGGTCAGATGTGAGTCCGTCCCCACCTCCTCTGCTGTAGCCTTGAGCTGAGTGGGGCTGGATGGGAGTACTGGATGACGGCTGACCTTTCTCAGAGAGCTGGAGGTCAGATGTTGCTTTATTTATCAGCAAAAGCTTCATCCCCTGACTGTGGTGCTCTTTGTTTCAGCTCACAGAGAGACCCTAAACCACGTTCTGACCTTCATCTGGAGAGGCTCTGGCGACAGCCTCTCGCTGCGCCTGAGGGGATGTTGTTGTTTTACAGATGAGTAGAACAGTGAATGAAGGGAGAGCCTCTTCCCACTGCAAAGCTCAGGCTTTGCGACTTCAATGGCCGGGTTGGATGTTCTTTGGGCACCTGGTCAGTGGGAGGTGTCCTTACCCACGTGGTTGGGACTGGGTGGGCTTTAAGGTCCCTTCCGACCCAAACCATTCCGTGGAGCGATTGTATGAAATCATCGGTGCCCATCAGGCAGATGTTGAGCTCAATAAACTCGCACAGCCATGAGTGCATGAGCTCAACGCCGTCCTCTAGAACAGGGTTGGTCTGTAGGGTCCCTACGTGGGCACCGGCAATGAGCTGGGAGCCTTTGTCCGCCCCGGCGACGTGGGAACAAGCAACCCTTGTACAATGGCTTTTCACAAGGCTCAGGCACTCGATGTGTGGGATATAAGGGGCAGCAGTTGCATACTGCAAGCCCTGGCCAACGCGTTGCATGGCAGATGGGATGGGGAGAAGCTAAACCTCCATGCGACGAGCTCTGGTTTGGGCAAAGGAGCAGCAGAGCATCGTGAAGCCCTACGCAGGGAGGAAGCACTGAGGGGGGTGGCCTGCCCAGGGCAGTGGTGGGGTCCCCATCCCTGGAGGCGTTTGAGGGATGTGTGAATATGGCCCTAAGGGACGTGGTTTGGTGATGGGACTCGGGTTGGTGGTTGGGCTTGGTCATCTTGTACGTCTTTTCCCACCTGGACGATTCTGTGATTTCTGTGATTGGATTGGTCATCTTGGAGGTCTTGTCAGAGAATCCCAGGCAGGTTTGGGTTGTAAGAAACATTAAAGCTCACCCAGCCCCAAACCCTGCTATGGGCAGGGTCATTTGCTATTGACCAGGCTGTCCCAACCCCATGCAACCTAACCTTGAGCGCCTCTGGGGATGGGGCACCCACAGCTTCTCTGGGCAGCCTGATTCATTTTTTTCCAACCTCGATGACTCTGTGACTGTTGATTCACACCTTCTCTCTCGTTGTGATACTTTTTTCCACCTGTGCATGGGAAGGACCAAGGAGGAGCAGCCTTCAGGTTTCTCTTCCTTTTCTAACCCCAGGGCTCTCTGTGCTGAGCCCGTTTCGTGGTGGCTGCATCAAGGAACGAGCTGAATTTATTGCACTTGGAGCATTCTTGGAAGCATCTCGATGCTTCAGCTTGGGATCTGTAAGCCAAGGATGAGAGGCCTAGAGCTGAGAACACAGACATCCACTTTTGCTGACATTCGTGCCTCGTTGGCTAGCTGACATCCATCCCCTTTGCTGCTGGTTGCACTCACTCCTTTCTGTGGGAGCCCTCTCCTTGCCTACAGGCTTCAATCTGTCAGCTGTCAAAGACTGACATGAAATTCGTTTGATGAGGCTCTTGGCAAATTGGTGGAGGGATTTAGGCTTACAGGAGCAGCGCTGATCACTGGCGCGCAAGCTGTCCCCCCGGTCCCCCTTAATGACTTTGTGGAATTCCCTTCTCCCTGGAGCCTCACATTTGAGTTGTCTTAAATCATTAAAAAGGGGAAAAAGAGAAAAGGAGCGCAGACTCTTGGCGCTGCTGCCAAGTAGGTCAGTGCTCTCCCAGTTGTGTGGTTTGGGAGGCAGAGACGTTATTCAGGGCCGCATGGTGGGATGGAGATGGGGCTGGAAGCACAACGGGGCTACCCAGCGTTTGCTCAGCGCTCGTCCTCAAGTGATAATAAGTCATCTGGCCTCAGCAAAGCCCAATTAAAATAAATCTCTGCGAAACCTGGCAGAGTAGATGACGCGCTCCAGAACTCTGCGGTGCAGGAGAGGCCGCAGGATCTGAGATGGGAGCCAAGATATGGAGGGGGTGGGCTACTGAGATGTGGAAGGGGTGGGCTACTGAGATATGGAAGGGGTGGGCAGTTGGGGCTGTGTAGAATGGGTCAAACTCACCTCCTTGCACTGGGAGCTGTTGAAATGCCCCCAGGTGCTTCCCGTAGGAGGAAATGTGCCCCAAAATGAGCCCATGGCATTGGGGTTGGAACTTCAAGGTCCATTCCAACCCAGAGTGTTCTGTGATTCTATGAAAAAGTGGTTGTGCTGTCACTGGGTGGTGCTGGTTGTAAGTACCCCTGTGTGCATCGGGCTTGAAAAAATAAGATTATTTCAGCAGGGAATAACTCATTGATGGAATAGGTACTTCTCATGGGGAGAAACATTACGTTCCAAATCCCTATTATAATTTCATTTTAATAGTAAAGTACTCTGCATAAATTGTTGTGGGGCATGAAAAATTGCTTGTACAGTGCCAAACTGTGACTACTTGCCCCATGGATTACACACGTAGGGTTTCAAGCTCAGGTCTTGCGTTGGTTGCACTGTGGTCATCCAAGTCTTTCCAAAAGCTGAGTGCATTTTGGAAGGATCTTTAAGGATCGTAGAACCAGAGGATGGGTTGGGTTGGAAGGGCCCTCAAAGGTCATAGAGCCATGGGGTGGTTGGGTTGGAAGGGCCCTCAAAGGTCATAGAGCCATGGGGTGGTTGGGTTGGAAGGGCCCTCAAAGATTATAGAGCCATGGGGTGGTTGGGTTGGAAGGGCCCTCAAATATCATAGAGCCATGGGGTGGTTGGGTTGGAAGGGTCCTCAAAGGTTGGAAGGGTCCTCAAAGATCATAGAGCCATAGATAGATGGGGTTACAAGGGTCCGTAAAGATCATGGAACAGTGGAATGATTGAGTTGGGAGGGTCCTTAAAGGTCATAAAGCTGTAGAGTGGTTGGGTTGGAAGGGACCCCAAGCCCCCTAGCCACACTCCTGCCATGTGCTGGTAGCCACCTATTGGATCAGGTTGCCCACACCCCCTCCAGCATGGCCTTGAGCACCTCCAGGGATGGGGTACCCACAGTTTCTCTGAGCCTTACCACCCTCTGGGTGAAAAATTTCCTCCTAACATCCCCTCTTTTATCTTAAAGCCACTGCCCTTCCTGACCCTCCTGGTGTCAGGTTGTTTTTGTCTCCCTTATGCGATCAGACCCTGTTTCTCCATCCCCTTTGCAAGCCATCTGCTGCAGCTGCGAGTTCACACCTAACACACGGTAAGGTCAAGCTCCCCTTTATTAATTTCCTTTTTATTTTTTATTTCTTTTCCTGAAATCAGGTGGATCTCAGGCAGGTCTTAAATCATGGGGATTAGGGCTCTGTAAGTACACCAGCAGCTCTCCTCCTGCTGATAATTGCTCTGTTTGGGGCTTATTGTTCACGTTCTTGCACGGGGCGTATTATCAGCAGGCTTGCAAGTGGGTAGATGGGGGGAAAAAAAAAGTCCACCAAAAAAAGCACAGCCCCTTGTTTTTAGGAGCAGCCCTTGCCTTTGGGAGCCCAACTAATGAAGCCCTAAGGAAGAGGAGGCTGCCCTAAAAGCTCCGGGGCTTTGCTTCAGCTGTTGCAGACTACGTGTTGTTTGCTGCTGCTGCTGCTGCTGCTGCTGACCCTCTGCTTTCAGAGGGCTCCTGCAGTGTTTTCCTCAGCTTCTGGCTCTGGGTTTTGTGCTTACAGCAAAGTAGCAGAGTGCTGCACGCTGCTCTGTGCGCCCGTGCCCGCGTGACCGACCCTTCCATACAACGACTGAGTGGTGGTGAAGGGCTTTTGAGAGCAAGGGTTTGTTGGCGGGGGGACAGGCTCGCTCTTAATTGCTCTTTTCCATCCTGCTGTGACTGCATGCAAGCGCTCAGAGGGCTGCAGGGAACACTGCAGCCTCTGTTCCCTGTGCAGACAGTGCTCAGAACAAACCCGGTGCACGCCGGATGGTGCCGGAGCGCAGCACGCGTGATCTGCACAGCCCCGGCCAA
This sequence comes from Aquila spilogaster, assembly GCA_024606505.1. Classification (NCBI taxonomy): domain Eukaryota; kingdom Metazoa; phylum Chordata; class Aves; order Accipitriformes; family Accipitridae; genus Aquila; species Aquila spilogaster. Next base: position 5,938 of record JANHGO010002772.1, read on the forward strand.
CCCTCATCCTACCCAGCATGACTCAGTGTGCTCTGCCCTCATTTATCCTGATTAATAGAGTGATCCTCCCTCTCGTATCATAGAATCATCATGGTTGGTCGAGACCTCTAAGATCATCAATTCTAACACCAACCCCTCCCCACCATGCCCAATCCTAGGATCATAGAATTACTGAGGGTGGAAGAGCCCTCCAAGATCACGTCCAATGCCAGCCCATCCCCACCATGCCCACTCCTAGGACTGTAGAATCATTAAGATTGGTTGAGATCTCTAAGATCATCAATTCCAATGCCAACCCCTCCCCACCATGCCCGCTCCTAGGATCATAGAATTATTGAGGTTGGAAGAGCCGTCCAAGATTATTAAGTCCAACACCAGCCCATCCCCACCATGCCTGCTCCTAAGATCGTGGAATTATTGAGGTTAGAAGAGCCCTCCAAGACCAAGTCCAATCCAACGCCAGCCCATCCCCACCATGCCCACCCATAGAATCATTAAGGTTGGAGAAGACCTCCAAGATCATCAGGTCCAGCTCTTGACCCGTCCCTGCCATGCCCAGTCCCTCGTGCGTGTTGCCATCTGGGACGTGGCCCCCTTCGCGTGGGTCAGAAGCATTTCTTCACTGAGCTGCCGAGCTCAGGGATTGAGCTCTTTGTGTGCTCCGATTTCAGAGCTGACGTTTTGCCTTGGCTTTTTTTTTGTTGTTTTTTTTTGGTACTCTAATCAAGAAGATTTTTGATGCTGTAATTAAAAACCTGGGTTTGATGGGCATGCCGCAGGATGTAAATTCGTAGGGGGGAAAGAAAGAAATACGAGTCAAACTGTCGAGACCAAAGAGCTTTTGTGCTCGCTTAGGCTATTGTAATTAGGGGTGTGGTGCTTAAGGGATATTAATTAGTCCCATGGGTGAGGCTGGGAGCCAGAAAAACACTGCCTCCGCCCCTGTTCCCCGATGGGAGCTGTGGGGTGGTGAAGTGTAGTGATAATATAATGAAAATGCCTCGGGACGTTGGGTGCAGCTGGCTTTACCCTCTGGGTTCCAACCCGTTCCATGGGGACAGTCATTGCGATAGCGAATCTGACGAGGTTGGGAGCAAGCAGTGGTCGCTCGGACCCAACGTGGTGGGGGAATGTCCTGAAGGAACGTGTGCTGATCCGCTCCCGACGTGGGAACCGGCGCCGAGGAAGCCACCCACCCCATCCTCATCCCTCAGGGTGTGCCGGAGGCGCCTCGCTATCCCTGGGATCTCTGCATGGTGGGTTAATGACGCCTCTGGTCCTTGGGAACGCCGCCTGCTCCCTGTCCTTGGGGACTGGTGGGGCCGTGGAGGTGCGGGTGGTCACGTGGTGGTGGTGTTCGTTGGCCAAACCCAACGAGCAATGGGTTGGGTGGGTTTTCGCTGGGACAGCGCGAGCAGGAAGGCACTCTTAAAGCTTTGAATAGAGCAGGCTGCAGCAATTAGAGGCAGCCTGACGGGGAAGAGAAATAGCCGCGGTAATTACAGTGGTGATGAAGAAGGGGAAAATGATAGGACGGAGTTATCAATTAGATACTGAGTCAGGAGATCAGCGCGGCAGAGGGAGAAACTGCTGATGAGCAGAGAGCTCCGTGGCTTCCAACGTGTCTGGGACTCGTTCCTAACCGCGGCGTGGGCTGTTAATTGATGTGAAGGATGTACCTGGTGAGTTCAGCCTCCTTCGAGTGTCGTTCGGGCTGGTGTTGTTTGGGGAATGGAAGCAGAAGGTAAAGCTTGCTGAAAAGTTCAGGTGTCTCGTGGTGAAAAACTGTAGGAATACATCATCTCGGAAACGAAGGAAGTCAGGAGATGGAGATAACACTTGATATTGTGATAACGTATTAAAAGGTCAAGCAGGAAGGCCTGGGTGGCTGTGCTGGCAACCCAGTGTTTGGGGAAAACCAACGTGTTGGCTGGAAGAGGGCTGTTAGTAAGGGTTTGGGGTGTGGGGGTTCCCTTAACAGCAGCTGGTGGAGCGTGGGCCGCGTTGGCCTTGGCGATGCTGGCACTGTAGGCTTTGCCGATCTGATATTGGCACGACGCTGAAGACCGAAGGCGAGTGGAGGATCTGAGTATTGAAGCCAGAATCTTTCAGCTGGACACTCTAATTTTGGGGCTGGAGGTTGGATTTTGTTTCAAGCTTTCCAGTAGGAAATTCTGAAGTGGAAGAAGTGCGACGCTGAGAAAACCCCCTTGAGCTGCAGTATTCGTTTCGAAGTTGACGTCGTGGAAGTCCGAGGGCTGAGGTTATTCTTTCGGACTGAGATAACTTTCAGCTTTTCGGTCGTCACACGTGAGACCGCTTTTTAGAATACTCATTCCTCCAGCAGCTGTTGGCTGTGTCCCTCTGAGATGTGATTTAACACAGCTCCTTCTCCTGCAGCGTCGGTAGTAACGAGGCCGACTTCGCTCTGGTGCCGGGTACGGTGATGTGTGGCTTCGTTTCAGGACGTGAGGAACGGGATCACAGTATGGGTGAAGGTTGGAAGGGATGGTCCATCCCTGCTCCAGCACGGCCACCGAGACAAGGTTGCCCGTGACCACGTCCAGATGGGTTTGGAGATCTCAAAGAAGACCCCATAACCTCTTTGGTTTCCTGTGCTCCATCACCCCCTACTGGGAGGGGGTTGGCAAGTGATGCAGTGAAGCTGGGAGAACCCAACGCTTGGTGCTCTTTTTCCCCTTGGGGTCTCCCTTTTCCCTTGGGGTCTCCCCTTTCCTCCTGGGGTGTACTGACTGCTGAAGGGTTTGGGGACAGATCTGGCATCATGTGGGTGAGCTGAAGTGCCCCGAGAACCTCCAGCTCTGTAGGAACCGGTGTCGAAAGGAGTTCTATGTGGGAGGAAAGCCACGTGGGAATGGGAAGAGGTGTTGGTGCTGCATCCAGACACACTGAGATCCCTTAATAGGTGTATTCTGACGTACTTAGTGCAGTGGTAGTGGATGTCTCCTCTGGTTTCATGGCATTCTCAGCTCACCTTAGCTGTATTTCCATGTGCGACTCTGAGGTTTTTCCCAAAGGACAGGGCAGTGTGAGCCTGGAGGACCTTCGTGGGTAGTGCTCTGCTTTGCGTTCCCGCTCTAAAAATGGCAAAAAGAAAACGCTCATTGTGGGACCTCACGTGCAAAAGACCGCTTTGTATCCCCATTGCAACCCCACAGAAAAACCAGCGGTGGATCCCACGGGGACGTGAGCACGACTGGGTTCTCTGCTTTGTGTGTGCGGTGACAGAACCACCAAGAGGAGGGGTCTTAGCGGGCAGAGTGGGGATGGGTTGGGGTCGGACTTGGGGATCTCGGAGGTCTTTTCCAACCGTAATGGGATTGCAGATGAAATGCAGTTTTCCTCTTTCTGGGCGCATCTGTGGTGTTAAGCGGTGGGCGGTGGGTATGACCTCGAGCTGGCGGAGCTCGAGGAGCGTCCGGGCACCGCTCTCAGATGTAGGGTTTGGGTGGTCCTGTGTGGGGCCGGGGGTTGGACTCTGTGATCCCTGTGGGTCCCTTCTAACTCGGGATATTCTGTGGTTCAATGGTTCTGCGGATCCTTACCCTCAGTGCTTCCTTCCTGTGCATCTTCTTTGCCTCCTGTTACCTAACGAGCGTTACCTCGCTTTCCTTCTCCAAACCCCAAACCGTTCAGGTCAGATGACCCAAACTTCTGCTCCACGTGGACAGTCCATGGGGGGCTTTGAGCAGATGGAGCTTGGAAACCTCCAAACCCACATTCTGCAGCCCCCGCCTGAATATTACCATGAATGAAACACAACAGCGCTTTCCATCCTCGTTGTGCTGGAGCTTTGCATGATCCTGTGTGGCACTGAGAGTTGGACTCAGTGATCCTTGCGGGTCCCCCACAACTTGGGAGATTCTATGATTTTTCATTGAAAGAGGGAAGTGCTTTCTTTGCACTCATTCGTGTTCCTGTGCGACCAATTGTGGGCTTTTTTCCCCAGCGTTTAAGCCACTCATTCCCCACCTCCTGCAGTTGTGTTCTGTGGTGATGGAGGCAGTAGGATGTGGTCAGCTTTGTAGTACAATTAAAGACACCTTCAGCTGCCACTATATTGCTTCCCCTTGGGATTTGTGCTGAACACAGCTCCCCTTGTTTGGGAGCTCTTTGTGCAGCTCATGAGTTTCAGCGATGCGATGCCGTAGTCATCATTGAGGGACGTGGTTTAGTGGGCATGGGGTCCAACCACCAACCCATCCCGGAGGTCTTCTGCAATTTTAATGGTTCTGTGATTGCAGTATGGATAAGTGTCACTCTCTATGCAGAGCAGTTGTACCAGCTGGTTGGACTTTTTGGGGGGTTGCAGACAGGGAATGAGGGTATCTGGATGTCACCACCCGCCTGTAGATCTGCTCCTGCTGTTGTTGGGGTGGGATGAGGGTCCGCATGCCCACCAAAGCGGCAGCACTGGCTGAAAATTGAGCGCAATGACCAAAGCGGGCACGGGGAAGGCGAGGAAAGGGCGAACTGCTTCCCATGATGAGAGGGCTGAGGAAGGTGCCAAAGGGAGACGGGATCATTTCCACACAGGAAACTCAATCTGTGTGACGTTGTTCACGCTGAGCCCGAAAGATCCATCCGAAATGTCGCTCTGCTCTGTGATTCCTCAAGGGTTAAATGCACGCGGGATGGCTGTGGCTTTGGCGGATGTGATGCTGTTTTTTATCTTGCTGCAGATCTTCGTGGCCCACCTGGAGCTGTGGAGCCCATACCAGAATGGTTCAGTCCCCACATTTCTTGCAGAAAGATCACCTCTGGAATGATTCCATCTTAATACGGAGCAGAGGGCGTCAGTTGTTGGCAGCCTGCACTAGGAGGTCCCAAGAGGTTCCTCACCTACGGGGCTCAGCACTCAGCACCTGTGTGGGTAACCGGCAGTGGGAACACAGCTTAACCCAATTAATCTTTGTGAAGGCTGATTGCCAAAGAAGGTCCCTTCCAACCCAACTGTTCTATGGTTCTTCGGTTCTCCTGATCTTTGAGGACTCTTCCAACCCAACCTTTCCATGGCTCTATAATCTTTGAGTTCCCTTCCTACCCAACCATCCCATGGCTCTATGATCTTTGAGTTCCCTTCCAACCCAACCATTCCATGGCTCTACAATTCTGTGAATAACCCAGGCACCACGTCGCAGCGGATAGAGTTTGGGTGAAGACCCTCCAGTCTCAATAAGGGTTCCCCCAAAGCCTTCTCCGAGCGCTTAGAGCAACAAGAAGGTTGTGTGGGTGGTGGAGCATTGGGCTGAGGGGTTGCCCTTGGGGATCTCCAACCCCACCTGAGCACGGGGCTGGTCACAGCTCTGCTGGAGCAGGGGTGGGACTCAAGGAACCCCCAACCTCCACCATTTTTGATCCTGTGGCACTGGGGGACATAGTTAATGGTGGGATGGGTCGATGGGTGGACTCGATGACCTTCCAACCATAACGGTTCTGTGATTCTACGAACGCAGTGACGGGGGTTAAACACCAGGGATCCCGGCATCGTTCAGCTCAGGGAGCACTATCGGAGCAATCCGTCAGGCTCGTTTGAGTAAAACGCGTTGTTAAGTGGATTAAAGCAATTAAACATTGTTAACGCGAATCGCTTGCGTGATAACGAGCCCCGCCGCGGGGCCCTGCTTATCTGCCACCTCCCTGCGACAAATCAAGGTTTTATATTTCAAAAACATCCATCTTGAAGGCTGCGCTGCGTTTTTGTCGCGTTTTTCGTCCCGCTCTTCAGATCGGGGCTGCTCACGGAGCGCTGCAGATCCCCTCCGGGAGGAGAGCAGCGTTCTGCAGCGATGTCAGCCGCCCGTGGGGAGCAAACCAAGAGCGGGAGCAAGCACGGGAGGTGCAGTAGCAGGGGACCGCTCATGGCTGCAGCTCTCATTTTCCTGGCTCCCATGCTGCGGTGCGGTATGGGGAAGGCATTTCTGTGAGCTCCAGAGGTGCAGTGAGCAGAGCTGGCAGCGTGCTCACAGCCCCGAATGGCTCCAGCTGCATGAAGAAGCCGTGTGGTGTTCGCTTTTGTTTTAGCACCAAATTAGCACGCAACACGCTTCGATTTCCTCGAGCTCTCCTGGAATTTGCAGGAGGAGGAGGAACAAAAGCGAGCTGCTCTCGCACTGTGTCATTTTGGAGCCAGTGTGTGGCTGCTGATGAATAGCACAGAGATGTGGCAGCGCGCAGCCCGCCTTCGGAGCCCCGGGAGTGGGATGGAATGGCAGTTTCAGTGCTATTCCCCGGTGGGAAATAACGCAGCGAGTCCTCCAAAGTGCTGGGGGCATCATTCCGTGCAGGAGGAATGCAGAACTTCCAGAAACGGCTGCTCTGACATTCATGTGCTCTCTCAGAAGTGTTATAGAACCATGGTTGGGTTGGAAAGGCCCTTAGAGATTATAAAGCAAAGGAATGGTTGACTGGGAAGGGTCCTTAAAGGTCATAGAGCCAGGGAATGGATGGGTTGGAGAGGTCCTTAATGGAACCATGGAGTGGGTTGGGTTGCAAACGTCCTTGAAGATCATAGAGCCAGGGAATGGTTGGGTTGGAGAGGTCCTTAATGGAGCCATTGAATGGGCTGGGTTGGAAGGGTTCTTAATGGAGCCATGGAGTGGGTTGGGTTGCAAAGGTCTTTAAAGATCGTGGAGCCAGGGAATGGTTGGATTGAAGAGGTCCTTAATGGAACCAGGGAGTGGGTTGGGTTGGAAAGGTCCTTAAAGATCATAGAGCCAGGGAATGGATGGGTTGGAGAGGTCCTTAACGGAACCATGAAATGGTTGGGTTGGAAACGTCCTTGAAGGTCATAGAGCCAGGGAATGGGTTGGGTTGGAAAGGTCCTTAGAGATCATAGAGCCAGAGAATGGTTGTATTGGAGAAGTCCTTAATGGAACCATGGAATGGGCTGGGTTGGAAGGGTCCTTAATGGAGCCATGGAATGGTTGAGTTGGAAGAGACCTTAAGGATCACAGAACCATAAAGTGGGTTGAGTTGGAAGGGACTTCTTCTAGCTTAGAACCATTCCCTTGTATCCTGTCACTATTAGTCCTTGAACACAGTGCCCATGACAGGCCTTCTCCAGTTGGCCTTCCAGCTCCCATCTTCAGCACTGGAGAAAGAAGGGGAAAGCAAACCAAGCCCACCTGGGCTGGAAATGCTCAGAATGGCATTTTTTGCTTTCCTTCGCTCCAGGCATCCTGCAGTGGTGCAACAGATGGTGCTGCAGCCCTAATTCCAGGATCGTGGTCCCAGCACTGAGTCATTGGCACTGGGAACAGATGGGGCCACGTCTTCACAGAGGGCATTGCGCTAATGGGAGTGTTTAGCAAGAGCTGTGCTCCTCCATCCCCGAGGAGGGGGTCCGAGTGCCGTCCTCTCCTTCCTGTGGGGTGATAATGAGGACAGAGCCAAGTTCTTCCAGGGGTGGTGAGCAGTGCACTGCTGCACCGCAGAGAGATCTCCATTTCTTTGGTTCTGAGGAAGAGTGCCCATGAGGCTGGGATGCCCCTTGGTGGTGGTTTCAGGATTCATAGAGATTGCAGGGTTTGACTGAAGAAGGTTCGTTTTGAGGCCACCTGTACCCAGGGGAGGGTGGGAGAGGGGCCCAGGTGACCCCTAGAAATCATTCCCAGCCTAAAATATCATCAAACAGGGAAACATGGCATAGGATTGATGGCGGAAGCTTTCCGTCTCCCATCTAGACGAAGAGCTGCGGGCTGCAGGAGGGCACTGGTGCTGCTCTTTGGGTCTTTACGTATTTATCTACGTATTTCTTGGAAGACGCACCCCACTTCCCAAAAACATCTTCCTCCTTTTCTTCCCGACCTCGCCCCAGCCGGGATAACTTGCACACGGGGCACGCGGAGCTTTGCATTTCTCTCCCACACCTTCGGCTGTCGGATGGGGGTGTCCCAATGTCCCCTTCCCTCGTCACATTGCGCTGCCCACGGCTGTGACCGCAGAGCCCCAGGAATCCGCAGCCGCTGCCAGCACAGGGGCTGGGGCAGCAGATGCTGCGCAGCTGCCCGGTGGCTGCGGGTGGGTTACGTGCTTCGCTGCGGGGTTTGGCAACCTGGGCCGCTTTCCTTCTCCGAGTTGCACGGGGCTGGCAAAGCAGGGAAGCGCTTTGGTTCATCGCATCGATGCGATTTTGGTTAGAAAAGTGGCCCTTTTGGTGAAGCCCTCATTACCATCCCCAGTTTCTTTATTGGCACCTTTCTTTTCTTCGTTGCCACCCCGCTTTCTCTCTCCAGGGTCTCACATCACCAAAAAAAACCCCATCCCTCTTATCTCCGTCGTTCATTTTCTTTAACTTTCCAGGTTATTGAGGCCCGTTGTGCAATTGGTCGATTCCTCCTTACAGTCAGCTGCTTTGCCCCTAAATCTGAGGGGGGGAAATGCAGTTCCCACCCGAGTTTTGCCCGGTACCGCTCATGAGCACTGACTGTGTTGTCTCACCCAAGGGAAGTCTGGAAGCACCACACTGCTTTTCCAGTGCCATTTCTCTTCCAAATGGGATAATCCTGCTCTAAATCGATCTGCTGACCCTATATGCACTATGCACAATCCTGTTTTCCCCCACCAGAAACAACAAATCTGGTTTCTATATTGAGCAAGAACACACACTGCCGTTGGCTTTGCCCATTTGACATTGGCTTTGCCCAGTTGCCTTTGACTTTGCCCATTTGCCATTGGCTTTGCCCAGTTGCCTTTGGCTTTGCCCATTTACCATTGGCTTTGCCCAGTTGCCATTGGCTTTGCCTATTTACTGTTGGCTTTGCCCCATTGCTATTGACTTTGCCCAGTTGCCTTTGGCTTTGCCCATTTGCCTTTGACTTTGCCCAGTTGCCGTTGACTTTGCCCAGTTGCCGTTGACTTCGGTGCTCTCCACCCCAACCTGGGGGCTCGGGGCCCGCTGCAGCTTGGCACCCAGGTCGCTGCTAAAGGGAAGATGTGAGGGAGAAGCAGGGGGAAGCATCCCACTGAGCTCCGTTCCCCGTCCCGCGGGCAGGCTGAGCGGCAGATCTCACACCCCGCTGCGCTGTCGCGGTGATTGACAACAGCCCAACGCATGGCTGTGTTCCAGCACGGGCCTTTCCCTTCCTTTCTTTAGCACGTCACCCGCGGGACAGCTGCCTGCATTTGTCCTCAGTGCAGGGCCAGGACGGCAGCTGCAGCACGGGGATCGGCCCCGGTGCCGGGATTCCCTGCGTATCGCGGGCGTGCTCCTTGTGTGTTCCTTGCATGCGTTTGCTGCATTCCTTGCATACCTCTTGCGGATTCCTTGTGTGTTTCTTACCTCTGTCATGAGTGTTTCTTCTGTATTTCACACGTATTTTGTGTGCGTTCCTTGCACACCTCTTGTGTATTCCGTGTGTATTCCTTTTGCATTCCCTGCTTGCTCCTTGCCTATTGCATTATTCCTTCTGTATTCCTTTCCTGTTCCTTGAGTATCCTTGCATTTTGCTTCCTTATTCCTTGCAAATTCCTTGTGTATTTGAGTATTCCTTGCATATTCCATGTACGTTCCTTGCTTTTTCTTGCATATCCTCGTGTATTTCTTTGTATTCCTTGCCTATTTCTTGCATGTTCTTGTGTATTTCTTTGTATTTCTTCATATTGCTTGCACATTCCCTGTGTATGTTATTGCATATTCTTAGTTTTCCTTTATATTCCTGTATATCCTTGCATATTTCTTGTGGATTCCTTGTGTATTTCTTCCACCTTTCTTATTTCTAACGTATTTCATGCATATTTCATGTGTATTCCTTTTGTATTCCCTGCATATTCCTTGAGTATTCCTTGCATATTCCTTCTATATTCCTTCTATATTCCTTGTGTATTCCTTCTGTAATCGTTGAGTATTCCTTGTGGATTCTATGCATGTTCCTTGCTTTTTCTTGCATATCCTCACGTATTTCTTTGTATTCCTTGCCTGTTTCTTGCATATCCTCATGCACATCTTTGTATTTCTTCATATTGCTTGCACATTCCCTGTGTATGTTATTGCATATTCTTAGTTTTCCTGTATATTCCTGTATATCCTTGCGTATTTCTTGTGGATTCCTTGTGTATTTCTTCCACCTTTCTTATTTCTTGTGTATTTCATGCATATTTTGTGTGTATTCCTCGCATATCTCTTCCATATTCCATGTGTATCCCTTCTGTATTCCCTGCTTGCTGTACTCCCTTGAGTATTGCATATCTCTTGCATATTCCTTCTATGTTCCTTGCATATTCCTGTGTATTCTTTCTATATTCCTCGTGTATTCCTTGCATATCCCATGAATATTCCTTGCTTTGTCTTGCGTATCGTTGTGTATTTCGTCATATTCCTTGCCTATTTCTTGCATACTCTTGTGTATTTCTTTGTATTTCTTCATATTGCTTGCACATTCCCTGTGTATGTTATTGCATATTCTTACTATTCCTGTGTATCTTTGCATATATCTTGAGTATCCTTCCATTTTTCTTGCACGCTCCTTCCTTATTCCTTGTGTATTCCTTGTGTATCTTCGCACATCCTCGCATGTTCCCTGTGTATTTCTTGCACGTCTTGCCTTGTCTGTATCTGGAGTATTCCTTGAGAACCCCTTGCATGTTCTGGGGGATTCCATGCAAACTGATTGCACGTTGCCTTTCCTATTTCTTGAGTATTCCATGCACATCCCTTGTGTATTACTTAAGTACGTAAGACATTTTGGGGGGGTCCTCCCTGTCCCGTTTCCCTAAAGTCCATCCCGTTGTCACCCCTGTGGGGTTGCCACATCCTTTCCTTTCCAGTGTGCATGACTTGGTCCCAGCCTCTCTTGGATTTGCCCTATCCACGCTCTACCTCATTTGTCTTCATGCTACCAATGAACTCTCAGCCCTCCAGGGACTGAAATCCCCTCACGGAAGTGAGGTTTCTCGTGCCCAAAAAAAGGCTTTTTTTTTTCCTCCCCCCCCTAAAAAATGAAGAACTTCTCCTAATCTCACATTGTGACGCAGATAGAGCGAGCAGCGTGGCCCGGACGCGCCATCCCCACATTGCATGGGGAATCAGGAACAAAACAAAACACGTGCCGAGATTTCTATAGGCGCTGCTGGCCGGGAGCTCGGCGTTATCTGTTTGATGTTCCCGTTTTCCAGCTCTGGGCATGGAAACGAGGGCCGCTGAGGTTTGGACAATTCCCTTTTTGCAGAGGTTTTGGGGAGGATGGGGAGGTTTCCTCTCTTCCGCTCCGATCGGTGGTGATTTTTGATGCGTTTTGCTGCAGGTCGCTGCTTGTTCGCAGGCTTTTGGCCAAGAGCTGAAAGTTCAAAGCGTTCCGCTCCGTGTTTCACACTTCCAGCGCCGCCGAGGGATTATTGCTATTAATAACCCATTAATCATCTTTCCTCTGAAGATTTTCAGTTGGAAAAGCAAAATATGTTTTTTTTTAAGAAGCATTAGGGCCGGAGTTGGGGGATCTGTGCTCAGTTGAATTTTTAGAAACTTCTGCCCCAAAAAATCCGTGTTTGTGGGCACAACACTGGCACCGAAGTGGTGCGGATGTCCAGACTTGATTTGGGCTGATCCAGATGGCGTGAGGATGGGTCGCCTATGAAGGCACCGTCCCAAGGTGGGACCATCCCACCCTAAAAATGGTCGATGCTCGGAAGGCCGGAGCTCCACTCACGCAAAGAATATTGAGGGAGCTGAGCTGGGGGGGGGGGGCAACCAGCCCACGGCAGGCGTTGGGGCTGAGTGGGCTTTGGGGTCCCTTCCAACCCAATCATTCTGGGGTTCAGTGGTTCTGTGATCTTTAAGGACCCTTCCAACCTATCCTATAGCTCTGTGATCTTTAAGGACCTTTCCAACCCAACCATTCTGTGATTCTGTGATCTTTAAGGACCCACCCAACCCAACCATTCTGTGGCTCTAAAATCTCTTAAGAACCCTTGCAACCTATCCTATAGCTCCATAACCTTTGAAGACCCTCCCAACCCAACCATTCTATGGCTCTGTGATCTTTAAGGACCCTTCCAACCCAACCATTCCGTGGCTCTAAAATCTCTAAGGACCCTTGCAACCTATCCTATAGCTCCATAACCTTTGAAGACCCTCCCAACCCAACCATTCTGTGTCTCGGTGATCTCTAAGGGCCCTTCCAACCTATCATATAGCACTGTGATCTTTAAGGACCCACTCAACCAAACCATTCTATGGCCCTATGATCTTTAAGGACCCTTCCACCCCAAGCCATATGCTTCTGTGACGATTCAGGCATCGGTGGGGGGGGAAGTGCAAGGTGTCTAGGTGACTGGAGGAGCATCTGGTTGGGGTGGAGGTTAGTGATGAATGGAAAGGGACGCGTCATTGGGTTGAGAGACGTGGATGAATTGGAAAGAGTCCACTGGAAGACCACCAAGGTGCTGAGGGGGCTCGGAGCATCTCCCCTGTGAGGAGCTGGGGGAGATCCCACCCGCGGCCATAAATCCCTGCGGGGAGGTAGGAGAGGATGGAGCCAGGCTCTTACCAGTGGTGCCCAGCAGCAGGACGAGAGGCACTGGGACCAACTGGAGCCCGGGAGGCTCTGCCCCTCCGCACCCACCCAACTTTCTGCTTCCTTTCAGCAAAACTTGCACGAAGTCGATATCCTCCAGACCTTGACCTCTCCCACTTGGCTGGAAGAAGCCGGCGAGCGCGGAGCTCATTAGCGCCGACTGATTGAAGCTCCCGTAAGCCTCCAGCTAAAAGGCTCAGCTGCTTTGAGGAGCCCGAGGTCGCCCTGCTTTTGAGCAGACTCTTGATTCATCTCCGCCTCTTCGTTATCTGCCTTCTGGCAGCGTTTGGGGGGAGCTGAAAGGAGATAACGCCCGGCTCAGCCTCGCGCTGTCAAGTTGGGATTGGGAGCATCCATCGAGCACGCGTGCTGATAAGAGGGGAGGAGATCGCAGCCACCCTCTCCTCTTTAGAAGCTGTCCTTTGAAAGGGATTTGTGTGCGAGCAGTGTCCTCTACGCCGGGAGCCACAGTGCCAAAGTCATCAGCTCGTGGCTTCGAGTTTGTAGAGGCCGCCCCAGGAAGGAGCAAATGCATGGGGCAGAGCAGCTGAGCACCCTAATGGAGAACCACCCCAGCACTCATCCTCCTTGGGCTGCTCTGGTTCTCTTTTGAACCCCTTTGTGGTTTTGAGCCCGTTTGTGTTTTTTTGGCTCTCGTAGCTACGTGCTCCAAGAAGCAATTTCCTTTTGTTGTCTGTTTAACTCACTGCAGAGCGACCCATAGAACGCATCCTGAGAAAGTAATTAATGGAATCCCAGTGCCCGTAATGGATTCTCAGTGCCCATAATGGATTCCCAGTGCCCATAATGGGTTCCTGGTGTCCTTTGTGACGTTTCTGGGTTTCTATTCTGCTTTTCAGGGTGCTGCCGTGCCCCCTTGGCGCTGATGCTGGATCAAGGTGGACGATTGTTTAAGTCCCTTCCAACCCAAGCCCCGTCTGTGATTCCGTGGGACTGGGCCGTGGTGTTGGCTATGTCCTCTTCGTTCCCTTCTTGGCCGTTCTCAGGTCCTGTTCATCACTTTTTGTCCCTTCCTGGCCATTCCCGAGCCCTGCGTGTCACTTTTTTGGCCACTCCTGACCCTAGGCTAGGGAAGGGGACCCATGACCGTGGTGGATTCCTCCAGGATCCTACTGGGCTCCAGCACAGCGTGGAGACCCTGAGCTCGGTGCTGGAAACCATCTCAGCGCTGCTCATTTCACAGCCTTCAAGCTTTATTTTTACCCTGACATCTCCGTTTAACGCAGCTCATTAATTCCCTGTTATCCCCAACAAAAACTTGAACGCGGGAACACCCCCTGTTGGAGCTCAGTCATCCTCCCATGGCTTTATTTCTGGTTGCTTTCTTCTCCCTCTGTTTATCCACCGGCCCACGCCCAACTCGCACCGACTCCTGGTAGGTTCCTTTATGGAAGCTTTAATTTTCCTTCACCATCTCCATGTTCGTTCAGTTTCTATGGGAACAGAGAAAGGGGGAATGCAGAGTACCTGCTCCACCTTCCTACCCGTGCGTTTGGTATCTCCGTGCACGGAGGCTGGCGCTGAGGAGGCTCCATCTCTTCTGCTGGATGGGCGAGGTGGGATCTTGCTGCCAACCCAGTGGTGGTTCTCATCCCCCATCCCAGGGACTTTCATTCGCATTTTGGGGGCTTTGGTTCCTGTGGAAGGAGGGAATTGTGGCTGCGTGGTCTGGTGTGGGCACACCAAGACACCACAGTGTTGGAGAATGTCAGTCCTGGGAGAGAATGGTGGAGAACATCCCAACGCCGCGTGATGGGGACGAGGTGGCACATTCGCTCCCTGTTCTTCTCAGTGGAGGGAGATGCGATCCCATCACCGTGCTGGCCCACGTAGCAGTGTTAACAGCAGTGTTGGCGCTTAGCTCTGCTGCTCATGCATTGCCCAAACTCTTCCTCAGATCCTCCCCATGGCTCAGGAAGCCCAATTTCATTTGTCCCGGCCCTTTTGTTGCCGGAGCGGTCCTTTGTCAAGAGGCGAAGGCTTATGCAAACTCTCCGCCGTTCCCATAGCGATGGTAAGATTCATATTTAAAAGCAGCGTTCCAGGTTATCCGGATATCTATTCCTACAGCTCACCAGGAAGAGAAGGAGCTGGCAGAGAGCCGGGAGGCTCAGCCCTATGCAAAACCCCACTGCACGCCAGGCCCGCAGCCACGGCGCGGCCCCGGTTCCACGAGGACCCGGCATTGCTCGGGGTGTGCCATTTAGATTGCAAATCACCTCCGAGATGCAAATCCGCGCTGTCCTGCTTTGCTTTCGCGGCTGCCTGTTCCCTTCAAATGAGTTTGTGGGTTTTCGTGCGAGTGCTGGAGCTGTCGTTGGGTTTTGAGGAGGAAAGGGGATGGCTGGGGGTGCTGCGAGCTGCTTGCAAAGGGGCTTCATATGCCTTCAAGCAGCCCCAGGTGGAGAGAAAAAGGACCCTCAAAGCTCTTAGAGCCAGAGAGTAACCTGGGTTGGGAAAGACCCTTTTGGAGCCATGGAACCATGGGGTATTCTGGGCTGGAGGAGACTCTCTTAAATCATGGAACCAGGGAGTGATCTGAGTTGGAGAAGACCCTCTTAGAACGATGGAACCATGGGGTAAAGACCCTCTGAACTCATGGAACCATGAGGTGATCTGGGTTGGAAAAGATTATCGTAGAATGATGAGACCATGGGGTAAAGACTGTCTTAGAATCACAGAATGATGGGATGCACTAGGTTGGAAAAGACCATCCCAGAACTATGGAACCGTGGGGTGGTCTGGGTTGGAGAAGACCCTCTTAGATCATGGAACCATGGGGTGAAAACCCTCTTAGAATGATGGAACCGTGGAGTACTGTAGGTTGGAGACCCTCTTAGAATCATGGAACCATGGAATGACCTGGGTTTGAGAAGATGGAATTGTGGGGCGGTCTGGGTTGTAAAAGACCCTCTTAGAATCACAGAACAGTGGGGTGCTCTGGGTTGGAGAAGACTGTCCTAGAATCATGGAATCGTGGGGAGATCTGGGTTGGAGAAGACCCTCTTAGATCATGGAACCATGGGGTGGTCTGGGTGAAGAAGACCTCTTAGAACGATGGAACCATGGGGTAAAGACCCTCTTAACTCATGGAACCGTGAGGTGATTTGGTTTGGAGAAGATTATCTTAGTATGATGAGACCATGGGGTAAAGACTGTCTTAGAATCGTGGAATGATGGAATGCACTAGGTTAGAAAAGACCATCCCAGAACCATGGAACCATGGGGTGATCTGGGTTGGAGAGGACCCTCTTAGATCATGGAACCATGGGGTGAAAACCCTCTTAGAATGATAGAACCGTGGAGTAATCTGGGTTTGAGAAGACCCTTTTAGAATGATGGAATCACGAGATAAAGACCCTCTTGGAATCATGGAACCATGGGGTGATCTCAGTTGGAAAAGAATGATGGAACTGTGGGGTGATCTGAATGATGCACCGTGTGGTGCTTGAGGTTGGAAAAGATCCTCTTCGAATGATGGAGCAATGGGGTGACCTACATTGGAAAAGACCATTGGGACCGCAGAGTCCAACCATCCTCCTGTCCCACCACGTCCCATCACGGGCCGTTGTCACCGGGGCTGTGTGCTGCCGTGGCCCGAGAGGGACGACGAGATTCTTATTCCTGAGCGCAGCCGGTGGTTGTTGTGCAGCTCGGAGTTATTTATAGGCTCCGTCTTGCGGCGCTTCCCTCCCCGAGCGCATCCGTGGGTGGAACTGGAGCTCTGTTTCTCCCTGAAACATCTTTTTGTTCCGTTTATTACCAGAAAGAGAGCCCAGGGGGAGATGCAGAGTCAGCCCGGCGAGCTTGGGGGCAGCAGCTCCGTCTCATCCCTCGCTTCTCTCCGGTCGCTCTATTTATGGCCTCAGAAATATCTCCCAGGGCAGGAGCTTACCAGCAGTTGTGTGGAGATGGAGGAGATGTAGAGATTGGTGCCCGCAGCTCAGGGAACGCCTCGGGCGCTCCTCTTTGTACGAACTGTCCCCAGAAGGCGTAGGCGAGCAGTTGGGTTCGGGGCTCGCTGTGCCGCGCTCAATGGGAACACGAAATTTCCCTCGGAGCCGATGTGTGAAGTGTTCCATATGGGGTTTTTATGGCACTGATGGACGCGGTTTGGCGGCGGGAGTCCGTCGGTCGAGTGGTGGTTGAGTTTGGTGAGCGTCACACGTACCGCTGACCGTCACAAAGGCGTTTCCGACCTGGATGCTGCCGTGATCCTACAGCGACGTTGCCCCTATAAACGGGAGAGGATCATCCCTATAAATGGGAGAGCCAACGTCCCTATAAGTGGGAGAGCGATGGCCCTATAAATGGGAGCAGAAGATGCCTGTAAATGGGAGTGCAATGTCCCTATAAATGGGAGAGTCAACGTCTCTATGAATGGGAGAGCGATGTCCCTATAAATGGGAGGGGAACATCCCTATAAATGGGAGAGCCAACATCCTTATGAATGATAGAACAGTGCCCCTATAAATGGGAGGGGAACATCCCTGTGAATGGGAGAGCAACATCCCTATAAAGGGGAGAGTCATCGTCTCTATGAATGGGAGAGCGATGCCCCTATAAATGGGAGGGGAACATCCCTATAAATGGGAAAGCAGTGTCCCTATAAATGGGAGAGTCAGCATCCTTATGAATGATAGAGCAGTGCCCCTATAAATGGGAGGGGAACATCCCTATTAGTGGGAGAGCAACGTCCCTATAAATGGGAGTCAGTGTTTCTATGACTAGGAGAGCAATACCCCTATAAATGAGAGGGGAACATCCCTTGATTGGGAGAGCAGTGCCCCTATGAAAGGGAGAGAAACATCCTTATAAATGGCAATCAGTGTCTCAGGGGATGGGAGAACAACGTCCCTATAAATGAGAGAACAATGTCATTATAAGTGGGAGAGCCAACGACCCGATAAGTGGGAGAGCAGACCACGAGGGAAGATCCCAATTTGGAGCTGTTTTGCCCCAAAACCTTTCTCCCAGTGGAGTTTTCCTATTTTTAACCCCACAGCGGTGGGAGGGGGTGAGGGATTAAGGGGATGCGGAGATTTGGAGCGTCCTCTGAACAGAGGGAGCCCTCTGCAGCCCTCTCTGCGCGGCTGCGTCCCGGATTTGGTGCTGCACTGCCATTGGAATGGGGCACGTGGGACACGCACAGCTTCGGTCCATGCCGTATCTCACGCCTATAAACTGGGATTTCTACCCGGAAATCCAAGTGTGGCTTCTGTGGGGCTCCGATTCAGACTTAGAACCGTATCAGTAGGGCAGGAATTGGGGTTATTCTGTGGCCGTCGCCGATGCAGGGATTGTGGTTTTCTGCTGCTTGGGGGCTGCTGCTGCCCCAGAAGTTGGGTAACCCCATCCCACCCGAAGCTTTTTTTTGCCATCCCAATGTGTTCTGTGTACCCGACACTGTAAAGAAGCACTGTTAAGATTCTATGTTCTGTTTCAGGTTCGTGATGGGGGTGGGTTGGGGTTGGACTTGATGGTCTTGGGGTCTTCTCCAACGCTAATGACTCTGTGGTTCTATTTAGGGGCACGGTGGGAATGGGTTGGGGACCTTGGGGGTCTTCTCCAACCCTAATGATTCTGTGGCTCTTTTTAGGGGCGCACTGGGGGTGGGTTGAGGTTGGACTTGATGGCCTTGAGGTCTTTTCCAGCCTTAACGATTCTCGCTCATTAAGCAGAGTGCCATGGCACGTTGGGGGCACGTCACTATGCACTATACCCTTCTGAGACAGACGTGGGTCAGGTCTCCAGAACCATGGGATTTGCGTTGGGTCTGCTGTTCCTGTTGACCTGGAGGCCCAGTGTCCACGCGGAGTTGACTCCTCTGGGTGCAGTTGGATGATTCTGGGTGTAGTTGGGTTCTTCTGGGTGAAGTTGGACTCTTCAAGGTGCAGTTGTACTCTGAAGTGTGCGGTTGAATGCTTCTGGTTGTGGTTGATGGACGCTTCTAGGTGTGCTTGGAGGCTTCTGGTTGTTGCTGGACACTTCCAGGTGTGGTTGGATGTTTCTGGGGGGTACTTGGACGCTTCTGGGTGTAGTTGGGTTCTTCTGGGTGTAGTTTGAGCCTTCTGTGTGTAGTTGAACGGTTCTGATTGTAGCTGGAGTCTTCTAGGAGTAGTTATACGCTTCTAGGTGTAGTTGTACACTTCTGGGTGTAGCTGGATCCTTGTTTTAATTGGACACCTCTGAGCGTCCGCAGTTGGTGTACTCCCATTGTGGGATTACGAGTTAATTAAATCCTCTTTTGAATGTCTGCTTTGCGATTTATGCAGGGAGCGAGCGAGCGCCTTCAGCTGATGGCAAGAGGAGGGGGCAGGAGGCTCAAGCCATGGGTTTTTGCTCCATTTTTGGGCAAAGAGCCCCAAAACCCTCAGAAAGATCTCCGAGTTGGGTAGAGGTGCAGGGTTGGGGTGGTGGGTGGCTCTGGTTCAGGCACTGATGCAGCTCAGGCGTGTGTTTGGGGTGACATGGGGCAGAGATGGGATGGCCTATGGAGATGGGATGTCTTATAGAACTGGGGTCTCCTATGGAAGTGGGATGTCCTATGGAAGTGGGATGGCCTATGGATTTGGGATGTCCTATGGAAATGGGGTGTCCTATGGAAGTGGGATGTCCTATGGAAATGGAATATCCTATGGAAGTGGGATGTCCTATAGAAATGGGATGGCCTATGGATTTGGGGTGTCTTATGGAACCGGGGTGTCCTATGGAAGTGAGATGTCTTATGGAAGTGGGATGGCCTATGGAAATGGGATGTCCTATGGATTTGGGATGTCTTATGTAAATGGGATGTCCTATGGAAGTGGGATGGCCTATGGAGGTGGGATTTGTGCTGGAGATGGAATGTCCTATGAAGATGGGACGTGCACTGGAGATGGGATACGCTACAGAGGTGGGCTGTGCCATGGAGGTGGAACATACCATGGAACAAACTGGAACCCAGGAAGTTCCATGTGAATAACAGTGCTGTGAGGATGCCAGAGCGCTGGCACGGGCTGCCCAGAGGTCTCCTTCTCTGGAGATGCTCGGCCCCAACTGGTTCCTATGCAGCCTGCTGCGGGGAGCTGCTGTAGGTGAGGTGGGACCGGGGGATCTCCGGAGGTCCCATTCAGCCCCTACAGTTGCGTGATACAGAGGTGTGGTGACCCCTTCCTCCCTCCGTTCCTGTTCCCCTCCAGGCTGGAATGGGTGGAAATCATCGAACCTCGGACCCGGGAGCGCATGTACGCCAACCTGATCACGGGGGAGTGCGTGTGGGACCCGCCGGCCGGCGTGCGCATCAAGCGCACCAATGAGAACCAATGGTGGGAGCTCTTCGACCCCAACACCTCGCGCTTCTACTACTACAATGCCACCACGCAGCGCACGGTCTGGCACCGCCCGCAGAACTGCGACATCATCCCTTTGGCCAAACTGCAGACCTTGAAGCAGAACACGGAATCGCCGCGAGCGTCCACCGAGAACAGCCCAGGACGGAGCAGCAATGTCAGCAGGGAGGGCAGCACCAGCTCCTCCCTGGAGCAGGAGTTGGAGGGCAACGAGAAAGCGGCCGAGACGATGAGGTCGAGCCGGCAATCGGCCCCGTACGCCGCGGTGAAGGAGGA
Organism: Aquila spilogaster; assembly: GCA_024606505.1. NCBI lineage: Eukaryota > Metazoa > Chordata > Aves > Accipitriformes > Accipitridae > Aquila > Aquila spilogaster. The sequence goes on from JANHGO010002772.1 coordinate 26,099, forward strand.
AACGGAAAGGTGAGGGCAGGTGGAGCGGCGTGAGGTTGGGTGCTGGTGGCCAGTGCTGCAGGAAAGCAAAGTTCTGCAGCGCGGAGCGGTTTGGGGTGGGTCCTTTGAGTGGGTACAGGGGTTCTAAGGGCGGTTGTGTCGGGTTATGGATGGATGTTGGGGTTGTAGTGATTGTCGTGTTGGGTTATGGATGGGTGTTGGGGTTATGGATGGGTGTTGGGGTTGTAGTGATTGTCGTGTTGGGTTATGGATGGGTGTTGGGGTTCTAGGAGTGGTTGTGTTGGGTTATGGATGGATGTTGGGGTTGTAGGGGTGGTTGTGTTGGGTTATGGATGGATATTGGGGTTGTAGGGGTGGTTGTGTTGGGTTATGGATGGATATTGATGTTCTAAGGCTGATTATGTTGGGTTTTGGATGGATGTTGGGGTTGTAGGGGTGGTTGTGTTGGGTTATGGATGGATGCTGGGGTTCTAGGATTGAGTTTTGGATGGATGTTGGGGTTCTAGGGGTGGTTGGGTTTTGGATGGATGTTGATGTTCTAAGGGTGATTATATTGGGTTATGGATGGGTGTTGGGGTTCTAGGAGTGGTTGTGTTGGGTTATTGATGAATATTGGGGTTGTAGGAGTGGTTGCATTGGATTATGGATGGATGTTGGGGTTCTAGGGATGGTTGTGTTGGGTTATGGATGGGTGCTGGGGTTCTAGGGATGGTTGTGTTGGGTTATGGATGGGTGCTGGGGTTCTAGGGATGGTTGTGTTGGGGCTCTAGGGGTGGTTCTGTTGGTTTTGACCCCATGCCCCATGGTCACGTGCTCACCCCGCCCCGCTGCTGCTTGGAGCTGATCTTTGGGATCTCAGTAGCGGGTTTATCTTGGTGTTCATCAAATGCAGAGCTCTTCCCAGCAGGAATTTTGGGGTATCATTCACAGTTCCGTTGACCTTTCTGCAAGAAATTCATGGCCTCGACCATTTTGCTGCGGGCTCTGGTAGAGGGGATGCCTTTGGCCGCCAATCGATGCCTTTGCATGAGGACATCCGAAATCATCCTAAGATATACCCACCTCAAATATTTCATGGAAGAATCCTCAGATCTGGCATTTCTAACCCAAAATGGGGGGGGGGAGGGGGGGGCAAAGTGCTCTGTCCATATGGCATTTCTTCTGTTCGCATCATTTCCTTGAATTACTGGGGATTGGGCAGATATTTGCCGAACACAACCAACTGCGTACGGAGAGCGTCAGACCCGAAGCGCCGCTTACATAACGGCGAAGAAAACCATCTTCTCCCCTTTATCAGGAGCTGTAATTAAGCGTACGGCGCTCAGGGCGGAGGATTAGGGCCGGGATTTCAGTTCTATTCCTGTCCCGGCCACCGAGCTGTGCTATTTCGGTCGCGCCACTTTCCCTGTGTTTATAAATAAGAGCAGAGCTGGTGGGGGAACGGTGGCGCCTCCTGTTTTTGGGGAGGGATGAGAGGCACCTCCAGATGTGCATCTGCCCCACATGTGTTTCCTCAGACGTGCAGCTCCCCCCAGACGTCCTCTCCCCCCCAGATGCGCCCATTTCCCTCCAGATGTGCCCCCCAAGGTGCACCGTCCCCCAGATGTTCCCCTGCACAGATGTCGCACCTTCTCCCCTATAGGCACCTACCCCAGATGTTCCCCCCCCAGATGTGCACATTTCCCTCCAGATGTGCCCCTCCCCCTGATGTGCTGCTTCTTGATCCTCCCTCCAGCACAAAACCACCAAAAAAATGGCTTTTCTGCCTTTTTTCTGTTGCTCAGCCACCCTTGTGGCGCCAATGCCATTTGGGTTTCTAATCACTCTGCAGCTTAATTACTCCCATACCGGATCCCACTCATCCAACAGTGATTCCTTCAGCTGCGTCTGGGCAAAAATTGGGGGTTGTATGAGGAATCAGATCCAGAGGCTCTGCTCACCTGGGGGCATTTAAATTGGATTTTTCCCCATTCTTTTTACCCTCGTCGCGCTCTGTTTTGGGGCGTTCCTGTGCTCCAGGGTTTTATTCGGGCACTCAGAGGTTCCTCCAACCTCCGCCATTCTTTTGGGGCTCTCGAGGTGCTGCACTCAGAGCCTTTGTAGACTTTTCCACCCATGGAGATGGGTCCCAGTCGCACTGGAGCTGATCTGTGCGCTTCAAACGCGACAGTTGCGACACCCGGAGCCAAATGGGGCTCCACAAAACCTCTCCCATTTATCTCAGACAAAACAACACTTCACTGTTCGATGTCCGTGAGCTTCAGCTTTGGTAGGAAGAGCTGATTGCTGAGAGTGGAGGTACCCAAAACGCCACGGGATATTGTAGGTACCCCAAAGACAGTTGGATTTTGTAGGAACCCAAAAGACCATGGAATATTGTAGGTACCCCAAAGACAGTCGGATGTTGTAGGCACCCAAAAGACCATGTGATATTGTAGGTACCCTAAAGACAGTTGGATATTGTAGGTACCCCAAAGACAATCAGATGTTGTAGGTACCCAGTATACCTTGGGATATTGTAGGTACCTCAAAGACAGACGGATATCGCAGGCACCCAAAAGGCCATGGGATATTGGGGGTACCCAAAAGATCATGGAATATTGTAGGTACCCAAAAGAGCATGGAATACTGTAGGTGTCCAAAAGATCATGGGATGTTGTAGGTACTCCAGAGAGAATCAGGTATTGTAGGTACCCAGAAGATGATGGGATATTGTAGGTATCCAGAAGACCATTTGATGTTGCAGGTATCCAGAAGATACTTCTGGATTTGCTCTGAGGGTTTTCCCATCCCATCCCATCCCATCCCATCCCATCCCATCCCATCCCATCCCATCC